>BLKM01000550.1:772677-818187 GCA_013340265.1 Coptotermes formosanus | reverse complement strand
AATGCTGCAAGAACGTCAGATCTCGTGCGCGATATGTTTGGGTGCAAACCTGGAGCAGGACTGAAACGGATCACTACTTTAGGTCAGGACAGAGTTTTGGAACGTTTGTTTCTGTCTGGTCGTTGAGCAGGTTCAATTGACTCGGCAGATCAGTGGGAAGACTACACCACAGTTCACGCAAGTGATAGAAGCGTGAGAAGGGGACTTTTTTTGTTTGTTCTTACGTCTTGCAGGCTTCACATGAAGCCGTACATTACTCTTCCACGAATGGGAAACTTCTCACGCGGACTAAGGAGTACGTATGTGGACAGTTGAATCCAAATTTAACGTCCGTGGATCTGGTCTGTGTACTGAGCAAAAGTAATGAAGCCTATCAACGCTGGCAGTAAGTCATCGAGCAAACGGCTAAATTTTATAGTAAGTCACGTGATTTGTTGCTATAAGACAAGCAGATGAGTTGTAAGGCTGAGGTGTGTGAGTGGAACATTTGATGCTGAGAAGTACCTATGTGAATATTTTAGTATAATATTTGAAACATGTAATTAGATAGAACTTTCAGTGAATACGAAATACCAGATTTAATGTGTTCCATGTCCGTGCACTATGTTATACAAAAAATATTAAACACTAACAAATACACAAAGAGTTTTTTTTTCGTCAATTATAACACACTCTTACATGTTTCGACCCTGCTATTTCATCTTCAGGAAGAAACTTTCGTTGTCGTTACACTAGGTTGCACTATATAGCTGAGCAAGAATGTGCTGTTGACTATGCACTGCGCCGCTTATGGAGGCGTGAACTCTTTGTGTGCTTGTACTGCACATTAACTAATGTGCTGCACATTAACTAATGTGCAGCACATTAGTTAATGTGCAGTACAAGCACACAAAGAGTTCACGCCTCCATAAGCGGCGCAGTGCATAGTCAACAGCACATTCTTGCTCAGCTATATAGTGCAACCTAGTGTAACGACAACGAAAGTTTCTTCCTGAAGATGAAATAGCAGGGTCGAAACATGTAAGAGTGTGTTATAATTGACGAAAAAAAAACTCTTTGTGTATTTGTTAGTGTTTAATATTTTTTGTATAACATAGTGCACGGACATGGAACACATTAAATCTGGTATTTCGTATTCACTGAAAGTTCTATCTAATTACATGTTTCAAATATTATACTAAAATATTCACATAGGTACTTCTCAGCATCAAATGTTCCACTCACACACCTCAGCCTTACAACTCATCTGCTTGTCTTATAGCAACAAATCACGTGACTTACTATAAAATTTAGCCGTTTGCTCGATGACTTACTGCCAGCGTTGATAGGCTTCATTACTTTTGCTCAGTACACAGACCAGATCCACGGACGTTAAATTTGGATTCAACTGTCCACATACGTACTCCTTAGTCCGCGTGAGAAGTTTCCCATTCGTGGAAGAGTAATGTACGGCTTCATGTGAAGCCTGCAAGACGTAAGAACAAACAAAAAAAGTCCCCTTCTCACGCTTCTATCACTTGCGTGAACTGTGGTGTAGTCTTCCCACTGATCTGCCGAGTCAATTGAACCTGCTCAACGACCAGACAGAAACAAACGTTCCAAAACTCTGTCCTGACCTAAAGTAGTGATCCGTTTCAGTCCTGCTCCAGGTTTGCACCCAAACATATCGCGCACGAGATCTGACGTTCTTGCAGCATTGTTGATGAGGATTATAAGTCATCTGGGATGTGACGCCATGTCCACTGGTAGATACTCTTCTTGGACTGCAGAGATCCTGAAGGCTGTCAGAAGTAAAGTAAAAGCAAAGCAGTCCCATTAAAGGCCTGGACAGGCCCACAGGGTACCAGGAGGTTGAGGCTCCCAGATTTCTAGACAATCGGCACATGAAGGTGGTAAGGTTGTCAGCCATATGCACCAGCCGCCTTTACTCCCCAGGAAATATTCCTGGTACTCATTTCTGTTAGAGGCTGAGTCAACCCCAGGGCCATAGTGCGACCGACAGGATTATGCCAACGAAAAAATCCACTGACAAAAATCGGGAATCGAACCCGCCACCTGGCGGTTTGTAGCGCAGTGCCTCAACCAACTGCGCCACCGCGGCCCCTCTAAACCTCGATATTTACCAAAAAACATGGCGTGACACTTAAAAAGGCGTCAGTCTTTATTTGCTGAAGTCAGGACACTGCGGACTCTTGCTTCAATTTCACGACTTCCTTATCTGAAGCAAGAATCACACTTCATTTCAGAAGTGTTGGCTGCACTGGCTCAGTCATAATGCCACGCCACACAAACATGGTATACCACTTGCTACTACTATGAAGCAGTTGTTTTCACAGAAACAACGACGTATCCACCAACCTGTGCAACGTAATGCAACTAGAGGACAACACTTGACGCATTCAACATTGCAATCACGCAATACCAATCAATCAGTACATTACAACGAATTTCCAAGCTGTTATATATGAAATATATTGACTTGGGAAGGTATCACAATTTATGTGGCCATTACTGGGCACCAGCTTCATTCTGACAATATAGGCAGAATACTCTGAGGCACGATTCCCAGAACCGTTCACCAAGTAACTCCCTATATGCACGTTATTCTGTATATAGCCACACATATCATGCCCCATCAGACGTGGGGGAATTTTGCGTTAATGGAACACTGGGAATCACATGCCTGACTGTCCTTCATGGCGGCGTATAGATACTGAGTACAGACGGGCAGATCGTCGGTCACTTGGCATTACGTTTCTTGTTAGCTGGGCAGGACAATAACGACAGCACTATGTTTCAGACGCATTCACGCCACAGTAATGTCTGTACCGAATCCAGTCAACCACAAAGCAATGCCCCAAAATCTATACAGAGACAAAGTATCGATGTTCATTACCAGATGAAGACAGAAGGCCGCCCCAATGAACGCATCAACGGCGAAATCTGAGGGCCATTTAATGCAAAAATCTTCGGAAAGGATGACATAAAGGAATTCATGATATAAGGTACTAACGTACACTTTATATTAGCGTGAACATCGACGGTATAAGGATATATGAATATTTTTTTTTCCCGAAAAGTCACTCTCAGATTAATACAAATGCAATATTGCCCTAGGAAGGTTTCTGCGACTGTCCGCAAAGTTCCTCAGGCTGAACTGAAATAACTTACGATAAGTACACATGCGACCCTAATGCCTTCTGGTGCTCGTTTGAGTTTAATGACTGACGGTTCCTGCAAGGCAGCGGACAAGACGTGGGGATAATACTGACGGGTCCCTAGACCGGGCAACGTTAGGGCTGGCACCAACCGAGAAATAAAAACCAAGTTACATCACTATTGTTTAGAAGTGAAATAAATTGTAGCAAGAGATGGTCAGGGGATTTCAATCCAACATTCTATAAGTTTTTAGGTATACTATTACACATACTTTCACGAATGGTGATTTCACATAAAAATTAGTAGGGCCGCCATGATGGAATCTTCCAGAATGGAAGTCTGGAAAATTATAACGTAGCGGTTACTTCTAACGGGGAGATGTGGAATTGGCCAACCCATTCTACAGAAGCACAATCCTCTAAACTTACTGCAAACGTCAAGACGTTCAATTGGTCAATTCATTGTCAAGACGCGCACTCCTTTAAAGCTACTTCCCCTCCTTCAAGCCAGCCAACAGTTTCTGGCAGCGCAACTTACTTGTTACGGCCTGGCAGGTCGCAATTATTGAAATAAGTCTTCCCTCGAGGTCTGCAGCTGCTACCTGAGACTTCGGACGTGTTTAAAACTTTCCAGAGTTGGCAACTTATAGAACTGTGCGTCGGAAGTTCCGAATTTAGAAAACCAGTTCCTCGCCGGAAATGGTAACACGGCCAACCGAGTCTTGTGCGTCTAGAACAACAGTCTGAGTACTGCAGCCAAAATACTAACTGTTACAAAAATCTGCGTTAGTTGTGAAAGCCAAGGTCTAATACCGGCTCTTCGGCACGAAAAGGACTGCTGACGACTCACGAGAACTACTTTGACCTTGGCAGTACAAGCGCAGATAGAACGCAAACCGTTACATGTTTGTGAGCAGTCACCCACGTATTCCAGTTACAACCACACTGCGCCGAAGTTCAGCTGTGTCTTGTGTGTGCGGATTAATATTATTATTTTATATTCTGTTGTGTCTGGTTACAGCTGCGCATACATTTTGTTAGGATTATTATAAATTGAACACCGACCAAATGGCGGCCAGCGGAAAATCAACGCCGAAGTGACTAAGACTTCTGTTTTTGACAGAAATACGTTTTCTCCGCAAGGGCAGCAAGGAAATAAGGGGCCCCAGCCACGCTGTCAAGGTCCAAGTCACTCTAGTGAGTCAAAACAGATATTACAAGAGGCGCATCTGTGCACGCCTGCGTACCAAGACCAATCCTATAAAATGAGCCCTTTTCATGCAATACGGTACGTAACCGCACACCATGCCAGTGAAACTACCTCACTTCTACATGAAATGTAACTAACTGTGTCAATATGTTATGTTACTCATCTCCGTGCATATGATCAATACAGTAAAATAGTGCCAACTTATGAACAATATTATTATTTATTTAACCTTAGTCTCTAGTTCATTTTCTCCCCGACATGTTTCGGCACCAGATTGGCCATTATCAAGGGGGCTTACATCAGATTACATAAGACAGTGTGCATTAGAATGTGACTTATAAAATTGAATTAAAATTCTGGATGTTAAAAACTCTTCTATAAAAACTTATGTTGCATAATTCTCGCATTAGTCTGATGCTACGGTGCTATTTCTGGCCTGGCGTCCCTAATTCATGCAATTCCAGGGTTTGTTTTGTGTCGTGGGACATCCCAGGTACCAAGCCAACTGATATCGAGAATAACGGCAGTGGAACAGACCACTCCACTGGCGCGTTCCACTATCTGGGATGTTTCATGACACAAAACAAACCTTGGAATTACAAGAATTTGGGACGCCAGACCAGTAATAGCACCGTGGCATCACACTAGTTCAATAATTATGCAGCATAAGATTTATAGAAGCAGTTTTAACATCCAGAATTTTAATTCAATTTTATAAATCGCATTTTAACGCACATTGTCTTATGTAATTTGATGTAACCCTCCTTGATAATGGCAAAGTTGCTGCCGAAACATGTCGGGGAGAAAATAAACTAGACATTAACCCTTTAAAGACGAAGCCCATCTGTTTTATATAAGGACTCAGTGCGTACCGCGCTGTAAACACTCTCCACTTCGGCTATAAAAACCTATCTCTTAATGTTTTATAAGGCAAAAGTTGCTGTTTGTTCTGAGATCCGTACAAAACACATAAACGCAGTGTGAGCACCACGTGGAATTTTTAAATGTTAAACCTGGCTGTATGTAAAGTTACCGCTAGGCTTTAAAAGGTTAAGGTTAAATAAATAAACAAAATATTGTACATAACTCGGTTCTGTTTTACTATATGTCAACATGGTTTCAGTGGGAACTCTGAATAGAATGCAAACGCACACCATTCGATGCGGATTTATTTATGTTCTGTACATGTAGCAATCTGGCAGTTACCTCATACTGTATGGCGTCCAAAAGTAGGATTCATGACCCGTCAACGAAGCCATCACGGCCTACTTAAAAGCAGGTTAGTGTCTCCCCTCACCTACCTGGAGGGACTGAAGAACAACGTGAAACTGTCTGGGTATTCGGTATCAGGATCGAGATTTAAACCCGGGGCCTTCCCAGTACGAAGAATTGTTAGCCATCCCAATGCAATGCTCGGCTTCGGTGTACAGACTGATCTTTGGAAAGCGTCTACACTTAAATCCTGTAAAATTCTTGTTATACGCAGTGTAAATGACAGGATTGGGTATGAAGCTGCACTGGTACCTCCACGTCGGTCTACTGTTCCCGAAGGAGGGGAGGAAATCAAGTACAGTCTGTACGCTTGACCACACGTTGTGATATACAAACAAAAGGCCGGGAGGGGGGGGGGGATAAGGGCAGTCAACCACAATTACACTTTGCAGTGTCTTACTGTATATTGTGCGAAATGTTTCGGCTTTGACTAAAAGCTGTGATCAGTCACTATAAAATACTTGTAGGAACAGCACTAGTATGCAACACGATAAAATTTCAAGTGACTGAGATTCTGAACCTTACAAAATGTTGTCGTAAAACCCGCAAGTAAAATGATAGAAACAAAATATTGGACATATTAATACCGTTAAAGACTATTTCAATTAGGTGAAAGAAAGACTGTTCAGCATTATTATAAAACCTATATTATTCTGTATTATTATTCTGCATTACTATAAAATCTGTACTTGAAAAGACTCTTCGTTCAAATGACCCTACTCATTATCAGCAGTTAGGGTCAGTAAGGACGAACGTTCTCTAACCACAAGTATAAACGGTAAACAGAGTTACCAGCAAAACTCACAAAACAAATTCTCCTATTGCACAGATTTACGGTACTACAAATTATTATTATTATTATTATTATTATTATTATTATTATACTTTATTGAATTTTTGTGAATAACTTATTATTTAAGTACCGACTCTGTAGGCGGGGCCCGTACGTAAAAACGGTTAGACAGAACCTCAAAGATACGCATGATCACCATGTTTACAACTCCTGACTCAGAAACAATATTTTATACATAAAGCACAGGTACCTTAATGCTCTGCCTATGCACCAGCACCTCAATGTACAACCCCAACAATTCCAGCGGTTCATTTGTTATCCCCATACAACCAACAGCTGAGGAAAATTGTCGTACAGACGCCATGTAATTATTTCCTCACATTTTTTCATAACTATAGTCCCAGCAAATGCCTGTGTGTCATTTGAAGGCCTATTACCATTCATAACTTCAGGAAGCTATAAGAAGTAGTGCCAGTGTTGCTCCCGCCTCATAAGGCAGCGGCTCTGCGATTTATCAGCGATTCTGTGAAATTAAAAAGGTTATGGTAGTGGACTGTCTTCTAATGGAATAATGCCCATACCAAGTTTCGTGAATATCGGTCAAATAAAAAAACTGTATAAACCCTCCGCTTGCACGAAGTCCAACGTCGCAAGTAACTTTCAATGGATTTAATAAGAATAAAATCAATTCGTACATAATATGCCAACAGTTCCCCAATCATACACAGGTCTGACCTCGAAGCTGTAGAACAAAGAAACATATATACACTTACGTTGATCGAACTGACAGAACACAACTTTACCAAAATCTTACAGAAACAACTTTTCAGGACGGCAAGTAGAACCATATGGAACCGGACTTTTTTTTTTCACGTACAATTCGAGTTTAAACAGGTTAATATCAGAATCGTATCTATTACTGAGAACGTTTTGGTGGACACAAGCCAGCCAGTGGCAGTATTAGGTAATTTTTCAGTTTTGGTAGACCCAAATCATGTTTTTCCCGTGCACTTAAAATAATCGTCCTGCTTTAAATACAGCCCCCCCCTTCGTCCATCCCATTTGAGCAATCGTCAATTAAACACCAAACTGCGACTACAGAGGGCACACAGTAAAATGATTTGTTGACGGGGCACTGCACAATGATATGTATGTCTATCATTTTGACAGTATACCCTGTAGAGTCAGATTTGACGGTGTTAACAGACAACTGCTGAACTTTACGTACTGTTACGGGATACAAATCGGTAACACGTCGCGGCGAATAACAAATAAAAATAACAGAAAGTGAATACTTCACTTGTGATGTATGATCGTACCTCATTCACTGCAGTACAGACACAACGCACTCTTCGTCGGTGATACTGTAACCATGTACTAGGGCAAAAGATCATGCCGCTGTACAGAAGATGAAATGGCGTGGAAAGAAAAATGCATTCTATTCCAAACCTACGTGAACAGAAGTAAATAATTCAGGAATTAAAGTCTTATATTGTTTGTATTACGTCTATAAGAAGAAAGAAAAACATTTTTCTTCAGTCTCGTTTGCCATATACCCCCCTCTCCAACTCTAGAAAAATGAAAACATAGACAAGATATAGAAAAGCAAAAAGAAAGAGAAAATTGGGATGAAGAAGTCGCTTCTGATTATAAATATACAAAAAAAAAAAGTTCCAACAGCGTCTGAAAGTCATTCTGTATGGTTAAGTTATGCAGCTCTGAGAGGCATCGTGTTCTCAATCTATCTGCTGCCTTAGGAAATGTCAACATTGACGACAACGGTTCAGAAAATTGATGGCATGTCATGGCCCATTACTAAACGACTAGAATCCATCACAATCATCCGATCCGAAGAGAGGAAGAGAACGCCGTGATAAATACACAGTGCTTCATATAATGTGACAACAGAGGCTTTTCAAGACTGCATGGAACCGTCACATTAGGACTGGGAGCGATTAACATTAAGAAGAAAGAACTGTGAGTCACGTGATAGGCACGCGTTTTCCCTCCAACTATTGCTTCTATATTCGCATCTATAACATGTTTTCTTATTGTTAAGTAATCAGGATGTTCATCGCATCATACTAAAACTGCTAATGGCCACCACCACGAAGCAGAATTTACTCCGTAAACTTCGAGCTCACCTCGCTAAGTCGGAAGTCGGCTGACATACATTATGCTCAGGTAACTAAACTAGCACGTTCGTCTCTCTTGCAATGAAAAAGTTAAAAAGGACGGGGTTCCCCTGATACCCCAGCATGTGCTTAGCAGTGGGGAAAAAACACACCATGAAAATCCAGTGGTAACTATATGCACCAGCTGCTGTGGCATTAAAAAAACTCTACAGTCTGTCACAGGGTGTAGTTGTGTGTTCCATATGACCCTCACAATACACATCGACCACTCCCTTGTACAGCACCAACCAGTAGGTCTTCGTTATGGACATGGCTACTGTTCTCTGTACGGTAGGAAGTGAATTATGAATTTTCATACATAACTCGCATGAACACCAGCCGACTGCTCACCGTAGAGGCTTGGGTTCCAGGCCGGGCCAGTCACGGTGATATTTGAGGTGGATAAAGTGGCACTGAGACAGGATTTTCTCCGCATAGGTTTACTTCGGTCTTCCCGTCCGTATAAGGGTCGACTCATATTATACGGCACGACACGATAAAAACCAGCGTGCATTCACGTCTACCGTCAGTTAACAGACAGGCAAAATATTCTCTTCTCTCAATCCCAGCGACACTGTCTTTGTCACCTGCTGTCGGTGACGGACTAATGTGAATCAGAGCATGTGAAAACCATAAAAGAATGTTTTGTCGTGTCGTGCCGTGGCGTGTAATACGAATCGACACTAATTCTACCACGATCCATACGCATGATCATCTTAAGACAACTGTTGTCAGAAGGACAATAGGGCGAAGCGTGCGAATCTTCAAACAAAGCAACACTCTCTCGGATATCAGGGGAAAATTCGACAAGGAAGCACCTTCACATTCGGTCTGTCTGTTTTCGGAAGGTTCAGAAGCAACTCATGCTGCAGTCTACCGCTGTTACAACTCATGCTGCAGTCTACCGCTGTTACAACTCATGCTGCAGTCTACCGCTGTTACAACTCATGCTGCAGTCTACCACTGTTACAACTCATGCTGCAGTCTACCACTGTTACAACTTGTCTGTGACTGAGAACTACTGGCGAAACAGAGACGACTGACGAGGTCTCATGGTACTGGAAACTCACACCGCCTAAATCTCCATGAAATACGACGATTTCTTCCACTTCAGAATTAATATGACAGAACAAGAATTAGGGCACGTGCTTTGCCCGGGATATGGTTACCTTCCTTGGCAATATCACAGCACACAGTAGCTATGATTTTAATGCACGAATAGCATACAAATTAACCCTGTAAGACGAAGCGTATCTGTTTTATATAAGGACTCAGTGCGTAGCGCGCAGTAAACACTCTCCACTTCGGTTATAAAAAACCAATCTCTTAATGTTTTATAAGGCAAAAGTTGCTGTTTGTTCTGAGATCCGTACAAAACACATAAACTCCATGTGGGCACCACGTACCTGGTCGTATGAAAAGTTACCGCTAGGCTTTTTAAGGTTAAGAAATTAAAACACTCTCACGCAATTAAAAAAACGGAACGAAGACTCGAATCCTATCCAAAATTCTAACATGATGTTTGTATATTTTGATCAGATGTAAATGTTGGCAAGAATAAGAAGCAAGTTTCATAACACCTTCCAGTATTACGTCCACGGTAAGAAAGAGGAGATAGAAAGTCGACGGGGAGGTTGTATTAAGATTACTCTAACTGCATGGACGCACGAGAGGTACTTGAGGACCCAGATCAATCCAGCTGGACTGCAGACCCTTTCAGAAGAAACGGAGGACAAAAGCATACATCCCCGTGCCCAGTGGGATTCGAAACCTAAACCCTCGTGCTAAAATGGTCCATGACACTCACAACTGGTGCTGTCCCATAATTGTTACTTTGGAACTTCGGTCGGCCTCTCCGTGGGTCTAGAATTTCTAGTCAGTCCACAGAAGGTTCGCTGTTTGATTTCCAGTTGTTGTCCTTCTCTCTTCCTTCAACTTTCATAATTAACTACAACACCCCTCTCACCCTCTCTTGCAGTAGCTTCTATCTTCGTCGCCGGATAAATTGCGCCAGATGCAGCGTCTGGCTTCCGTGGGTGTGGAGACTGCGTTTACTTTGCGTTTCCAGAAAGCGGCAAGTAAGATACGGTACATTAACACAGACGTTAAACCGAGTACAGGCTGTTACCAGCAGTCCATGTAACACTGAGCGTGCGTCAAGGTATACGGAAGAAAGGTTAACTGACACGGAATTTCTGAAAAACACGACAAGAGAGAAGATAGCCCCCAAACTAACAAACCCGGCGGAAGTGTGCTATTAGCAGTCACTGTCTGAATAGACGACGGCAAAGGACAACCTGTGTTTGGTTTGGAACACAGACACGGACAGGAAGGTTAACGTTAAAATCGATGTATAAGGAAACAGGCTGTCAGAACGTGTACTGTAACGACCTTAACCGTGACCCAGCTTGTGTTTAGCCCGCAGTTAGTCCTGAAATATCACGCAATACAATAGAGTCGAACGGAGAAACTCATAATTTTCCTGCCATAAGCATACAATGCAATCAAGAATATAAAACGCTGTGACCTAGCGGACACGTGTAGTACTACTGAACAGAATGTTGGGCACATGTGTAAGTCTCCTTGCGTGCTGGAGGGTGGCAAATGTCACGCGAAATGCTGGCAGGAAAGCACCGCTACAGTTCTACTAGTCACTCTCCAGACGTTTCGTTTACTGCTGGGACTCTCCAAATCATAATAAAAACGGAAGACGAGACGAGCAATTTAGGCGTATACACAAAATTCTGAAAAACGATCTTGCTGTAAGGAGATATTACGTTTGTACGTAAATGGGGAACAAACGCGAATCACAGACTTATGGACTGTTTGCCTTGGAACCTGGATAGATCACGCTACTAAGGGAACCAGACGACGGGCTGGATGATTGTGGATTTAAGGTCTGATATCCAACAGGGGCAGAGATTTTATGTTCAGAACGTGCAGACCAAGTCCGGGCGTGAGGTCGACCGCTCACCTCCAAACGGTATGGAGAACGTGTGGAGCTATGCTTCACTTCACCTCCACCATGTCTCAATGGTGTGGTCCTTAATTAAATCTGATTAATTCATGCATTATTTATCCACGATATTAAGACATCAACATAGGTTACTTTCTATTGTGGGCTGTTTAATGACGCCATCAGTACTTCATACGCACCGATGTCGGGAAGGTCCATGAATGATAAACTAGAAAACACATTGGGGGCAAAAGAAGCGGTGGTGGCCTGTCGAGATTCTACCCTGGCATTTAGCTGGAAGGACTGAGTCAAACCACAGAATACCTCACAACAGTAGACGATCCGACTCGGACCGCAACCAGACATTTCCTACCGCCACACCGAACAGTTCAACTCGCATAAACTATTTGTTACCGAGGCGTAACGGTGATTATGCACACTAAATTGCTAAATGGGCCGATCCCGGTGGCAGTGCGGTTTAAGACGAAGGTCTGCAGCAGCTGGATTGCTGGGATCGCGGGTTCGAATCCCGCTGAGGGCACAGATATTCGTATCTGTGTTTGTTGCGTGTTGTGTACGCAGCTGCCTCTGCAACGAGTTGATCACTCGTTCAGAGGAATCCTACTGTGTGTGTGTGTGTGTGTGTGTGTGTGTGTGTGTGTGTGTGTGTGTGTGTCTAATTGTGTGTCATCTAGAAATCTCAAACGAGGCGGCCTAGGCCCGAGTTGGGCTGTTGCGCCACGGGGGGGGACAGGTCGTGGGCCGTTCTAATTCACTATCCTAGCATTCATAATGCATCGAAGAATAGCACAAAATCTCTGTTCTGACAGCAGACAGCCTGGCTAAAATTATAACCTCACACATATAAAATGCAAATTTCACAATGACGCTACATTGTAAACACGAACGAACTGCAAATTCGGCCGCACAAACGCAGCTACATTCATGGCAGAAACTAGCGGCCAAATTTTTATCTGTTATCATGTTTAACAGACAGCGTCCGCATCCTGTTCCTGCTGCTCCATCCGTCGGCGTGGTTGAGGGGGCACCCTGGGGAATTTTGATGTCTACTGTACCATATTACGTTACGCCAATTTCAGAGAATAAAGCCAGAACTTTTCAAAACTAAACTGCAGGCGTTAATAGACTGGAGAACACAATAGCTGGCAAAGGTTGTGCGTGATGTGTTAAACAGGCCTATCGGCTTTAAAACACACTACCAAAGGCTTTAAAATGTGGATACGGTGGCAGCCCCGGCCACTGTATTCATAAACAAAAATTACATATAAGATACAATTTGTTATATCAATATGTAGAATATAAAAGGCATAGTCAAATGAAATAGAGGAGTTGTTTGAAGAAGCACAAAAGAACGAAACAAAAAAGGGATACATATCCGAGAGTAACATGCACATAATTCTAATGGCTGCCATCCCGTTGTGCGTTATTATCAAAATTATTGGAACAATAAAAGCCTTACAGAACAACTTCAATTTATACGAGATGTATTTTAAGTATCACATATATACACTACATATTTCGTCACTATTCTTGTGCCATCTTCTGGTGTGTCTGTATATGGCATTGCAGTAACGACCTGTATATAAAAGGTAGTACAGATACACCTGAAGATGGCATAAGATTAGTGCCGAAACATGTACACTATATATGTGATACTTAAAATACATCTTGAATACACTGAAGTCGTGCTGTACGGCTTTTATTGTTCCTGTAACATGTCTATATTTTGAAGAAAACAACCGCAGAAGATTCACTACACGATTCAGCCACTTCTTCGGATCCCATACTGAACGATTACACAAACTTAGTACACAAAACACACAGTTTCGACCAGTCTACATTCCTAACGCACAAATTTACACTCCTATATACCTACAGGTATCTTTATTGTTATTGCATTCAATTTAATTTTTGAGAAAAACGTCACGACCTCGGTAGGCTAAAGAATTTGTACCATTACGTTAAATCTGTGGGACATAGACTCAAAAGTTTCGCATCGGAACGTTTGTTATTACTGACTTTTGAACTATATTCATCCATAGTATGTAGACACGTTCATGTGCGATATGGGTACCAATTTAACATTCCTAGCTGCAGTGGCTCCATTATTTATGACCATAAAACCGGAAGCTAACAGAATGTTCGCACGTTCGCCATGTTCTTACTTCACAATGTACAAAATACTAACAAAAGTGGCTCATGTTTAAAGACTTTGTATCACCCAGCACTTCAGGGCTCTCGAGTGAGTGAAACCAGTGACGCTGTCGCCCTAACAGGTTCGCGCGTATCCGTCATGATTTTATTACTAATTCGGGGAAATTAGGAAGTACTGCACTGGAGTGGCCTCCTATAGCATAAAGTTCTTACAAAATTTCGTCGATTGGTTTAACATTTTAAACGGGGACAGGGCGGTAGTGGTGAAGTACTGATTTTACTTGCACATCCACCTGTCTGGACACACACCAGATCAAAACACTTCAGGTTTTGGACAACTCTGTGACTCACATTTACTCATGTGTGTCTCTCTGGTCCTATAATGTTCTGAATGAACAATCAGCCGATCCCAGTGGCCGCGCGGTTTAAGGCGTATGTCTGCGGCCGCTCGCTTACTGGGATCGTGGGTTCGAATCCCACCGGGGGTATTGACGTTTGTCTTGTACAGTGTTTGTGTTATCAGGTAGGGGTCTCTGCGACGGGCCGATCCGTCGTCCAGAGGAGTCCTACCGACTGTGGTGTGTGCTTGTGTGTGATCAAATGAAATCACAAAAACCCTCGACATCTACTGTGAACAAGTGGACAGAAGATGGAAGGACTAAGAAAGAAAGATGAATAATTATAGATTATGCTTATCAACAGCTCAGTGCCACAGATACCTGTACTGGTTTGGCTACGTACAGAAAAACAAAAGGAAAATACATATTTAAACACGCAGGTCTATACTGAACAACATTACGTAATGAATACAGTTAAGTTTTTACCACGAGACCAGGAATTCTTAACCTATGAGTCGACATGCCGTTTAGGATGTTACCATGATCGTTATTGGAAAACTGACATGTCCTCTCACCTTGTGCAATCTACTGAGGGTGAAACAATATCTTCCAGCACTTTCCATCACTTTCCGAAGTAGCGTAGTCGGCGTACCGACGAGGCTACAGGCTTGATGATCCAGGGTTCGAATCACGGTAGAAGCAACCGATTTTTCTCTTCTCCAAGACGTCCGGATCGGAGGCCCACTCAGCCTGCTACCCAACAGGTTCCGGAGTTCCCTACCTGGAAAAAAAGCGGCCGCGACATTTAGTTAACCCTTTAAAGACGAAGCGTATCTGGTTTATATAAGGACTCAGTGCGTACCGCGCTGTAAACACTCTCCACTTCGGTTATAAAAACCAGTCTCTTAATGTTTTATAAGGCAAAAGTTGCTGTTTGTTCTGAGATCCATACAAAACACATAAACGCAATGTGGGCACCACGTAGATTTTAATGTTGAACCTGGTCGTATGTAAAGTTACCGCTGGGCTTTAAAAGGTTAAGCACTCATCTGCACCCGGTGTCGAGGTTAACAATGAGTGAGGCTACACCTCTAGTCTCCTTACTTGTCTTAATGACGTGTGCAGGGAAACCTTTCCATTACACAAACAAAGGTCTGAAACTTAGTTTAAAATACAGCGTGACTTATGATGCGGCCCTTCGAATGCACAACCACAGTGTGAAGAGGTTAAGAAGTCAAAGTTGACAATTAATACAGCGGTAACTCTTTCGAGTTTGTAGTGCCAAATAATGAGTATTTCATTTCAATATTATAATTACGTGTTGTTTACATTTTAATAACAGTAATACACTTACTTTGTACACAACGGCGAAGCAATTAAAAGTAATACATTATTAACTCAATACTTGAAGATTCTCCCAAACTTAATTTGGGTCCCAGCCAAAAAAATATTAAGGCTCCTCTACCACACTATAAAGTACTACACAGTGTCGCTTTACTGTACAATTTTTCACATCTGAGCCAAGGCAATGAATAGTAATTATCAATCATTAGACGGAACAGCTTCTGTTTGACTACCGTTTTGTCCACTCAGAATTAATTTTTCAACTACTGTGCAACTGCGGCTTTCGTGGTACCGGTAATAAAGACCCAGGTCCCGTAACGGTAATTGTCGTTCAGCTCAATAATCTCACGAAGAAGACCCTGTATAATGCCATGTGTCTATCTCCGTCCATACGGACTATAATGTAATTCGAAGTATAGACGCAAAGGACGATATTTTAAACGTCACAAGAAAATTCAGATTACAGTAGAATATCGCAGTTAATTATACAAGTTACATGCCAACTACGATCCGGGTCATTAAACATTTCCAGATTAGAAAGAACTGAGGCCGGTTTGAAATAACTCGCGTGCTTTATTGTGCTCACAGATTATTCCATTCAGCAAGATTTATGAGCAGACCTGCATCACTGCACTGCACATACATTGCCCCGATGTTTGTGACACTCCACAACCCTCTCCCCCTTCTACTTGTTGCGGCGCCAGTCGCATACAAAATTCAGCGCTTCACACGACTGAAACAATGCTCTTCCTAAACTGCGAAAATAATACCACTACTGTCAGAATTATAATGTTGCTCAACAAATCTCCTGGTCATTACAATCACCAGAGAAGCTAGCAAGTGGGCAACATTGCAGATACTGGGCCAGTTCAATTCATAACACACAATTCTGTAGAATTACTTTTAATATTATCACTGAGGATCGGTGGTTCAATTAACGGTAGGGTCAAGCGATTTGTCTCTTCTTCTAAGAGCCCAGATCTGAGATTAATCTCGTATCGGATGTTACGCTGTGTCATTGCGTAAATAACGTAGTACTCGACGTTTCGGGGGATTCCTGTGTCCCCATGCGACTTCTCGACCCTGAAAACGAAGGCAACGCTGTGTCGTTGCGTAAATAACGTAGTACTCGACGTTTCGGGGGATTGCTGTGTCCCCATGGGACTTCTCGACCCTGAAAACGAAGGCAACACGAAACTTCGAATCGTCTGGAGCTATTTATCCAACGACACAACGCGAAACACCCAAAAGACTTAAATCCTTACCAATACGGCCGTCAGAACTTCAAACAACGCATTGTCCAGACCGGTTCTGGGGCCCACCCAGCCTTCAGTTCAACAGGCACTGGCGGATCTTTCGCCGGGGGTAAAGCGAGAGGGGCGTGAAGATGACCACTAACCACTATCTACAGCCGAGGTTAAGAATGAGGCTGGAGAGCGAAGCTTACCACTCAGCGTCATACAGAATCGAGGTTAAGAATGAATGGAGTTAATACCTCCTCCACTCCATAAGCTTTCATAGCGTACAAGGGGCAACTTTATTTTTACCAATGACTCAGTTCTCAAGTAAACCTTCCAGTGACTTCTATTCTTTTAAACAATTAGTCGTCTTAAATCCTGCATTGGCCTCAAAACTGTGTTCCCACCGTGTCCTTGGTGTTCCCTACCTCTTTGCCTAGCGTTTATTTTTGTCTACGCCGTCTTTCCATTTCTTCTAAACGCAGCAGTACCTTCCGCCTATTTTTATTGTATTTAAATTTATCCCTTATTCAGCCCTTTCCTTTGTTTAACCACCTTAAAGTCTTAAACGTTCCCATTTCATTCCTCTTCCTCTTTGAGCTTCCACCCCACGTCCATACCTCACTAACGTTTTACCACTGATTTAACAAACATTTTGTACAGTTTCAAATATGCACGCCTGCAACACTATTTTACAAAGACGTTAATTTACTGTCAATATTAATTCGTGATAGTGTTTGCCATCTGTTTTCAAAATGCCTTTCGCTATATCGGTTTACTGCGTGTCCTAAATAAATGACTTCAGTTCACGTAACAATACGTGTTTATTATTTATAATTTAGCACAGAATCACATTGCTACCATTTTATTTTTTCTCTTTAAAGGCAGCTGTTTCATTTCGGCATAAATTTTCATCATAAACGTTACATTATTAATTTAAATAAATAAAGGTCTCTTAGTAAACCAACTTCCCTTCAAATATCTTCTGCACAGAGTACATGTGTTTCTTATACACACCGACACCTTTCAATCTATGATCCACTAACCATTTATACCCCAGTGTACCATGTGCTGTACCACCATGAAACACTGCCTTTTGTCGCAGAGCGTGTTGATCAGGGCTGTGGAGTTGGAGTCGGAGTCGTGGAGTCGGAAGGAATTTTAGGTGGAGTCGGAGTCGGTAAAAATGTACCGACTCGGTAAAAATGTACCGACTCCGACCTCAATCTAAAATCTTAACTAGATACTCCAAACCCAGAGCCCTGATAACTACAATAACCATTAGACTTATACTTAAATATAGATTGTAAGTCTAAAAAGTAGCCTGACGATTCACGTGGTGGCGATGAAATGTCTTATAGGTTTACCGTTATTAATACATATTGAGCTTTTATGAAGGAGTCGGAGTCGGAGTTTTAAAAACTGAGGAGTCGGAGTCGAAAGTTTTGTGTACCGACTGCACAGCGCTGGTGTTGATATGATGTGTATGATTCTCACAATAAACAGCGATTACCTCCCTGAACAGCACTAACCGCTTCGCCTTGCTTACGGAGACGAACTATTCTCACCGTTGAAGTTACACGTATTATCTGCACGACCATGATTATTCAAAAGGTTAGTTACATTCAAGCATAATGGGGGCAGCAGGCCTATACTTCTTTGTGCAAGTTTTAATGCAAATGGCGTAGTTGTGCTTTGCTTGAATTCACGTAGTTGTGTTTACGGATTGTTAAAGCCAAATGTAATTCAGTTAAGGCGCAAGGAAGTTTCTGGCTCTGGTGTACTGTGTTGTGCCACCGTATAGACTTGCACATGGATACTAACGTTTCGGAGAAACATCTAGCCTTCATCTTCAGGGTATATGTGGAGTAAGAGGGGACCTAGGAAATGAAAACAGAAATACAGTGGACAGTGTTAATGACTAGCAACAAGGAGAATGGAATATTCAACAAATACGGCTGTGACACCCTCTCATCTCGATTTGCTGGGACAATGATTTCAGAGCACGGGTTTGCTTTCCAAGGATTACTTCATTTTGTCACACGCCTGTAGAGGCACTCTTACTGCACTCACTTCTAACCTGAAGATGGGTGCAGTACGTTATGTATGAAACGCTCAAATGCATCTAAAAGACTACACGGTGTCACAACACAGAAGGCAAAAATCTCAACGCCCATGGCAATGAAATGATGAATTTAATGTCTGTTCACAGTGCTACAGAGCGTGCTTTCTCATGACCAGCAAAAGCCATTTACACAAGTTAAATTAAATTACCCACCAAATAACCTTTATGCACGTATCATTTTTTCCGTTCCTATCACACGACGCAGTTCGTCTGAGGTAGCTTCTTTTAAAGACATAATAACACCAGATGAACACAACGAGCCATGAGCCTTATCGTGTAATTTTCTCCATTCCGATTTTCTTTGGTCCAGATTTTCTCTTCAGCACTTCGTTTGGAAATGTGTTCAATCATTTCTCCTTCATTACAGACAGGGTAGCCAGATTTCACTCCGTTACAAACTAACGGGTTAACCTTTTAAAGCTTAGCGGTAACTTTGTGTACCACCACGTTTAACAATCAACAATTCTGCATGGTGCTCACACTCCGTTTATGTGTAGTGTACGGATCTCAAAACAAACAGCGACTTTTGCCTTATACATCATTAATTGAATGGTTTTTGTAACTGCGATGGAGAGTGTTTACTGCGCGGTACGCTCCGAGTCTTTATATGAAACAGATACGCTTCGTCGTTAAAGGGTTTTTAAATTTTGTATGCTTTAATCCGTTGCTGTTTTAACCGGGGCTTCCTACATACCGCAGCATCTGAGCTGTGGTGTACAGGCTCGACTCGGAATGAGATAAAACACAGTCAACTCGTCTTGAAATACTATACCGGAGCACAGAAGCGACGCCGTACGTACTCAGCCATAACATGAGGCAGAGTAACTCATCGGTAATGCACCTGGTTTGTATTCACTCAGAACTTACACCAGGAAACAGGTTAACCTGACAGATAAATTGAAAGTTAATTCACGCATGGAGCAGAGGTTCTATCACACCGATTCATTCAAAATTTGTCATGGTTTCTTGTGTCAAGCTACAGACTTGAACCACAACAATAAGGTCTGCTTTTGGGAAGACAGAAAGACGGGCGGACGAGCAAATGGATAGGCAATGCGTTCTACATTGCGAGTTACACAATGCGTAGTAAAGGTAACAGACCTGAACTGAACTGTAAGCTGTGTATGAATCCATCTGGCTAAGTTGTGGGGCCGCAACAGGCCGAAAAAATACGGCATTGTGAGTAAACACAGCGGGTTCTAATTAATCCCAATCACTGACAACGCTGCAGTACGAAGAATAAGACACAAATTACGGGATTTGGGGTTCTTAATGGGGTGTTTACAAAGAGTCAAGTCTTCTGGGATGTGTACGCCGTGTCGACTGGCAAATATTCGTAGTTACGTATGTCAATATTTATATGTAACATCCAAGAAGATTTGAATTTGCACGACAAACACTGTTAATATGAAAGTGGGTTTCTCGTAAAGGGTTAAAGTTTTCAGCAAACAGCTCGACTATTTAAGCGGTACCCCCTATAATTTTTAGTGCTAACCTTTTACACCCAGGTAAAAATTGCGCAATACTCACACAAAAAATACTTAAAATAATTAATGTGACCATGACAATACATTAAAATAAATAACATAGCATAGCATAGCGTGTGAAGTGTCATCAAAATCTGTGAAATAATTAAAAAAAAACGCGTGGAAGTTCGTACAGCTCTCTAAACAAATGAGGTGGATGAATAAACCAAATCAAAATCGCCTCACAGACGCACGCACGTACAGACATTGCGGTATAACAGGCAGCACCTACTTTTAGAATTATTTTCAATGTGCCTGAACCTGACACCACCTCACAAGATCAACATACATACATACATACATACATACATACATACATACATACATACATCACGGCATACAAAACGGAGGAACTGTGGTTATGTTTCTGGAAGGGCCGAGAGATTTACTTCCTCCCCAAAGGGTCTAGACGGGCTCAGGGACCCACACACCCCCTCTTCGGTGGGCACCGGGGGCCACTCTCCTCCACCTACTGCCGAATTTAACCTTTTAAAGCCTAGCGGTAACTTTACATACGACCAGGTTTAACATTAAAAAATTCTACGTGGTGCCCACATTGCGTTTATGTGTTTTGTACGGATCTCAGAACAAACAGCAACTTTTGCCTTATAATACATTAAGAGATTGGTTTTTACAACCGAAGTGGAGAGTGTTTACAGCGCGGTACGCACTGAGTCCTTATATAAAACAGACACGCTTCGCCTTTAAAGGGTTAAGGATAAAGCCTACCTCCTCTCCGCCATGTACCTCATGGAGTGTCCGGGGACAGCTTCATCTTTACGTATACTTTATTAAAGAACAGAAATTATGTTTCACACGTTCTACAGACGTATAATTTTATTCATATAAATTACGTAAATACGTACAGGGGAAGTAATACGACATTGCAGCGTGGAGTAAATAGTGCGATTACGTTCGCAATGGCCGATCCCTCGTCCAGGAGTCCTACAGAGTGTCACTGGATGGGACCAGGGGCACCAATAACCCTCTACACCTACAATAAGTAGGTAAAAGAAAGAAAGAAAGAAAGAAAGAAAGAAAGAAAGAAAAGAAAGAAAGAACGAAAGAGAGAGAAAGAAAGAAAGAAAGAAAGAAGGAAAGAAAGAAAGAAAGAAAGAAAGAAAGAAAGAAAAAGGTCTGAAACAACAGGCACGTGTCTGCCATGCAGGACCATCAAAATTATGAGGCAAAGGTAAATATTACAATTCCTCAGAATGATCAATCACAACCAACACCTTTTAATTCATTACAAGTCATTTGGCGACCAGGATTCGGCTTATAAAGCCATAATTTTAAAGTGGACCATCCCGCTGTGCGTTGACAATAAAATTATAGGAACTTCAAAAGACCGTACAGCACAACATTAATTTATCAAGGTATATTTAAATATCAGAATCACACACTACATGTTTCGGCATGTCTTCTGTGCTATCTTCAGATGTGTTGCTACAAAACCTTTGGGACTTTTATTTATAGACTATAAAGTGATAATTGGCTTTGTAATTATTCTACACTGAAGCACCAGTGAGATCTCACTTGATATACGAGATACTGTAATACGACCTGTACGAAAAGGTTCTGTGGCAGTCACACCTGAAGACGGCACAATACGTGCCGAAACATGTAATGTGTAATTTTAATATTTAAATATACCTTAAAAAATTAATGTTCTGCTGTACGGCCTTTTGAAGTTCCCATAATTTTATGAAGCCACCACGAGGCCTTATAAAAACATGAATTAAAGCTGAATTGTGACCGATCAATCTGTGGAACTGGAATATCTACCTCTGCATACACGCGCCAACTGGGATGCTTAGCATCAAATTTAATGAAACAGACAAAAAAATTAAAGAAACAATTTCGAAAAACATGTATCAGGAACACACATTTCCGAACTTCCTTAAATATATTTTAGTTACTCAACACGTAATACATTCAAAGTGGTGTTATGTTTAACGTACTCCATTTGCTTTTACATTCCCCCTGTGAGAAACGTTTGTTCAATTATTAATGAGCACACCTACCGCTACACGCAATTTTCTTCTGGCATCGTTTCATTGCGAATGATTCATGAACTACGGAACACTCTACGGCCCTCGGTAAACACTGTAGCTGATTTAGCTCCGACGATTTCGTACAGCAGGCGAGTGAACACGCATTAGCTGCGTAGTATCATATCGTAGCTACGTACGTATCAAATTCGTTTTGAAAGAGCAAATTTTTACGGACTTTAGCAGTGCCGGTCCTTAGTGTAACATGTACAGAAAAGACGTGCCTTATGTCAAAACTGGGAACATTACTGCTTCAGGTATAAAGTCACAAACACGCGTTTAAAAACATATAGATGAATACGCACGCGTTATATTTAAAACGTGTAGCAACACCTCATTCAAACGGATTTTATTAACCCTTTAAAGACGACGCGTATCTGTTTTATATAAGGACTCAGGGCGTACCGCGCTGTAAATACCCTCCACTTCGGTTATAAAAACCAATCTCTTAGTGTGTTATACGGCAAAAGTTGCTGTTTGTGCTGAGATCCGTACAAAACACATAAACGCAATGTGGGCACCACGTAGAATTTTTTAATGTTAAACCTGGTCGTCTGTAAAGTTACCGCTACGCTTTAAAAGGCTGAAGTAACAACCAGGCTTGGCGCAGTCCATATAGTGGCTAAGATACGGGCAGAACATCCCAGGAAACGCGGTTCGATTTCCGTTTGGGTGATTCACTTCCTCGTCGTATTTTTCAGACAGCAAGAAGGATGGTCAGAGCATTGACTGCTAAATATGTAAATATGTGTAGTTATTTACATAGATCCTCGTCGGTTGCTGACTGGGTTTATCCACTGCTTCACCGCTCCTTCCTACCCCAGCCCACAAAGAGTAGCAGAATGTCATAACAAACAGACCTATTGTTCAGTTTCAGAAATGTGTGGCACAGAAGCTGGCTCGATACCAGCACTTGGAAGCTGACGATTTCCTTGAAACAAAATCCCTAACCATAAGAACTTACTGTAAAGAACTGTAAATGTAAACGTGCCAGAGACAACGTGTGCATACGCGTCACTCAGCGGAGTGATACAAAATTATCGCAGATCTCCAGGGAAAAAAAGTAATTATTTTACACCATCAAATTTCGGAAGTCTCTTGTAAGCTCTCTTTCGATGTGAGACTGGCTAAAGTTACTGGCTGCATTTGAATCTCTTTAACCAGCATAAGCAGCTGAATAGCGACGATAAATAACAACTGATCAGTCCATTTCCCACACACACACACACACACACACACACACACACACACACACACACACACACACAAAACACCAACGTAACGTGCAATGCGGCACAGCCGCTGGCGGTCCCTTGTGCTCTGAATTATTCATTGTTGTTTTCACTTCCGCTGAGTTCAGGTCACGTGATTAACGGCGTCACCTTCTTTTGTTATGATAGCCTGCTTGGAAGTGAAGGGGGGCGGGGGCGGGGTTATGTTGTTCGAAAGGTACAAGAACCAAATTTTTAAGTCTCTTTCTTCTTTACTTATGAAAGACGCCTGATACACGATTATGTAATGCTGACGATTCTGCATAAAGGATTTCTTTTAGAGTCAATACACATCTCCAAAATGGCTAAACTAAAACTGCACGAAGGTTGCTCGGATGCACAGCCTATCAAAAGCGGGCGAAATTTGAATGCAGTAAAGTTGTCCCCGTGTATTCTATGAAGGCATGTGCGGAAGTAGAAGTAAGCTCCACTAATTCTTAACTTTGACATTAGATGGATTTGAGTGATCAGCTGCACGCTCCGGCCGCTTTATCTCCGGGGAAACAGCCCCCGCACCATACTGAATAGGAGGACGTGTAGGCCCCAGTGCTGGTCTGTACTTTGCCCTTTGCCGGGAATCGAACCACAACGCCTCGGTCGTCCAGGCCGTCGCCTAATCACTACACCGACTATCTCCCCCCCCCCCCGTGGCACAACAGCACCTAGAGGGCCAGGGCGTCCTCACTGCCCAGGCTTCACGATCACACTCATTTAGGCACACCACACTCGGTAGGACTCCTCTGGACGAGTGATCAGCCCGATGGAGAGCCTGACAACATACCACACTCACAAGAGACAGACATCCATGCCCCGGCGGGATTCGAACCCACAATCCTAGCACGCAACCGGCTGCACACCTACGCCTTAGACTGCGCGACCATTGGCATCGGCAGTACACCGACTGAAACTAACACAAAAGCGACGAGTGCACACAATGTAGGCCAAAATGTCAAACAGGATTTTCACATCTGATAGAGCTTTTACGAGTCTTTTATCACATATCGGAATTCTCTTCAAATTGGTCAAATTTTGCGTGACCTACATACATTTGCATTCACATACCATCGGACAACATACGCAAACACTAATGGTAGGAACACGGGGTATTTCCTGCTTCGTCATCACGTATATATCCGTTTGTTCAGGGCACACAGGTTCCAGCGTGCTCGATTCAGTGTTACATGACAAAACTATTCGTAGGCAATTATTCTTCTCCTTTTCTTTCCTTTTCCTTCCTTCATTCGCACCAGTTAGGTAAAGGAGTAAGTCTGAAATGCAAGTTAAAAAAGCCTTTACGACCTGGAATTCATCTCGTAATGGATGAAAAAAGCAACCAACAAATGCACTGTACTTACTTATTCAACTTTTTACCCTGCTTTTCCCCGACATGTTTCGGCGTAGCAAGACGCCATCCTCAGGGGGTCGTATATAATCGCCTGAGGAAAATAATGTCTTAATTATATACGACCCCCTGAGGATGGCGTCTTGCTACGCCGAAACATGTCGGGGAAAAGCAGAGTAAAAAGTTGAATAAGTAAGTACAGTGCATTTGTTGGTTGCTTTTTTCATCTGATATAAAATGCACGGTGAGTTAAAAGTGAAAATCATCTCGTAATGTTTAAAATTTCAGTTTCTACCTCACAGAAAACACATACCACCCTATTAAAAAACGTAACCCGTTAATTCCGTTTAAGAAGACAACCGCTGTTTATTCTGAGAATCTTACGGTACCCACATATACTGTGTGGGTAAAATGATGAACTTTCGCATTCTTATCAATTTGTTTCACGCGCGGTGGCAAATCCTCATGACTTACCGGACAGCCGCAACCGTGTCCTGCATCTGTCATCTTCGGCATTCTCTTACTGCGGACTCTCCCATCCGTCACATAATCGGACATACTCGATTGGTGCAACCAGGATACCAAGATCTGGGTAGGGAGTACCCCCCGTATGTAAGGCAATAATGCTGTACTATCTGCAGAATGAAGCGGCTTGCCGGTAGAAGACATTCCTCTGCGAAGGCACATTGCGTACTGCACCCTGCACACATCGTTTATCGTTTATCGTTTAGTATTTATCCATTCACTGCTAAAACAGATTTACTCACAGACTTTTGACCACTGAGAAAATAAACTTTTTTATAGTATGAACCAAAATCCGTTTTTTGAAATTGTAATACATTCAAATCACAGAGCGTTCCCCACCATGGCCGTTCTTCAGTTTTTTAACCTGACAAAAGCTACATGAAACGTACAACTCTTCTGTTAAAATGTTGACAGCCGTCAATACACAATTCTACGAATTCCACACGGTCCAACTCGGGGACGGATACCGACGCATTATTTCTGGGGTCAGGGGCAGCAACCCGCGGCCTACTGGACGCATTCGACCCACGATCCCATTTTGTTCGGCCCGCGGAGTCTGATATCCGCTTAGGAATTTTGATTCATGAACAGAAAAATGGGAGGAAAAAAATTTAAGTTACTGTAATCTTAAGCAGACACTGTCAGTCAGTGGAGGTTAGCTTAAAATTGGAAATACCCAAGTTCAAAAGTAATTATATCCCACGAACTTTAAATACGGTTGTTGGCCTTCATTCTGTGATTTTGAGTATAAATGTGAACAGAATGTGAATGTGATGTGTAATGTTCGTGTTGTAACAAGAAACTGAAGTACAGGAGCGAAGAAACGGGAAGCTTGTGACGAAGGCAACATGTTGAATGACCGGAACAAAAAACAGTCCTTTACTGCTGGGTTAGATAAAGCGGTTTATCTTTCAGAAAACATTTCTGTAATGAAAGAACAGACTGTCAGACCCTGATTACGAGAAACAGCATGAAGAAATGGGAAATAAAAGAAGTTAGCTCAAAACTACTTTGACCCATCAACAACACAACTTTAACCTTTTAAAGCCTAGCGGTAACTTTACATACGACCAGGTTTAACATTAAAAAATTCTACGTGGTGCCCACATTGCGTTTATGTGTTTTGTACGGATCTCAGAACAAACAGCAACTTTTGCCTTATAAAACATTAACAGATTGGTTTTTATAACCGAAGTGGAGTGTTTACAGCGCGGTACGCACTGACTCCTTATATAAAACCGATACGCTTCGTCTTTAACGGTTAAGAAACAAAGCGGTCATAATGAATAGATTTCTTGTGCTATGCATGTTGTGGCGGAAATAACCGAAAGAGAAGGAAGGCTTTGTACGGACGCCAAATTTGCGAAGTGTTGTCTGATATCTGTAGCTGAAGGGGTGTGTCCAGATAAGAAAATACGTAGTAGCGAAAATAACTGTAAAACCAGGAAGGTCATTTACAGGCTTTGAATCTGTGATGCGTGATTGTTACCCTCAGCTGAAGAGGTGTGTTCAGATAAGAAAATACTCTTTCACGGCGTCAGAATCTCTGCCTGAACTTATGCAAGGTGTGTGCAAGAAAAGGGAACAACTTTATCTGAACAACCCACTTTCAAGAAAAAGCACATAATTATTATGTATTCACAACCGATGAAAGTAATGACATCAAAGGCAATGCGCAGCTGGTACGTTGGTAGCCATGACAGAGTCTTTCACGTTCATGCAGCCGGTTTATGCAGCTTGATAGACACTGTGACGGGGACGATTTTTTTCCTGACAGTCAAGGAAACATTGGCTTCTTGGGAACGGAGCTGGGAAAAAAAAAAGTGTGACAAACGATGGTGGCAAAAATATGCATGTCGCTAGACCGGCGTCAAAAGTTTAGCACAGAAAATGCTAATAGCATGTGACAGCACTTACTTCTGCAAACAAGCGTTCTCGGTCATAAACTTTCGAAAAAGCAAATTCTGTTCCGGGCTTACTGGCAAACTCTTGCATTCTACGCTACGCATACCTTCAGTTTTTAAAGCAGTTATTCGCAAGTCAGCAATGAACACCCACACTCGGAAATCCCACTAAAGAGTGTAATGACTATTCAAACATCCCTTTTCACTACACTGACGCGAAAATTTTCCTACATGAACAAATACGTATACAATCTTTTTTAAGTCCGTAAATTAAATGTACGAATGAGAGTGTACTAATACGAGTATATATGCCATCTCATCACTTCTTATTTCGCCCTCAGAAAGCTCCTATTTGACCTGTTACCAATGTAGTCTACGCAAGCGGCCAGTGTTATGAAGGTGAAAATGGAACGCAGTCCCAGGAAGAAAGGTTGTCGACCGCCGCATCAATTCACACATAAAGGCACAAACAATAATACAAATGAATTCAATTCAATTCGTCATCATTGCTAAGGCGCCGGTACAAAAGCAAAAGGCTAATCACAGACACAGCACAGGAACGTAAGACAAAATACACAATACAAAAACATACAGCCGCTGCAATAATAATAATAATAATAATAATAATAATAATAATAATAATAATAATAATAATAATCATAGCACAAAAGAGTTTAATAGTGAAGACAGCGTTATATGCACAATTAACAGTACGCGCAGAATAGCTGCGACACTGCATACCCTAGAAACGTGGTTTGTTTCAGGTATATAAGTGTGAATACCCTGCATAAAGGAGAAAATCTACTACTACTACTACTACTACTACTACTACTACTACTACTACTTTTCCATGGCGCCCCTAGGGGGCCAGGGCCTCCTCATTATCGAGGCTTCACGATCACACTCAGACACACCATAGTCGGTAGGACTCCTCTCGATGAGTGATCAGCCCGACGCAGAGACCTCTACCTGACAACACACAACACTCACAAGAGACAAACATCCATGCCCCGGCGGAATGCGAACCTGCAATCCCAGCAAGACAGCAGCCGAAAACCCACGCCTTTGACCGCGCGGACACCGGGACAGGCATCATCATCATCATCAACAAAACAAAACAAAACAAAACAAAACAACAACAACAACAACAACAACAACAACAACAACGTCTGCAGAGCCAGGCCACATTATTTTGACGCTGAAAAATAAAGACTTCGTATACATTCATACGAACTCGAGAGGCATGTAGCAAGTTCAATAAGAAACACCCAAGGGTGTGTTACAATATGGCATTTTAACACCTGACAGTGTTTCTTTGCTGATCGCCGTACTTCACAGTCCAAACTCCGTTCATTGCAGACAGAAACCCACCGCCGCTTGAAGCATCGTAATTAACAGTCAGCAAAAACAAAAATACACAAATTGGAATTTCAAAACAAACTATAAATGGGACATCAAGGAAACGATCAAAAAGCATTAGATACGAGGAAAGCAAAGCGTACTTCGCAAAGTGGCAACTAGTCGAAAATGCAGAGCATGGTTGCCTAGCAACAGTTTCGATTTACTGCATACGTATATTATTACACGAGCCAGCACGACACCAATACTGCATCTTAGCTGTCTGGAACGAAACTAATTACAGGCAGCACGACATACTCCTTCAATTCAAACACGGGGAATAAACGCAGGGGGATGGAGCATGTAAGTTCCGATAATATGGACATAACTGCCTCAACGAGGCTCCCAACACATACAGCGTTAGGATCCTTCGTCTGGTTCGGTGGACGGAAATAGAAATGACTGTGCGCCCAACAGAAGAGCTTCCAAGAAAATACGATCGCAGTTCAGGTTTCAGAGTGCCACGAGCTTCCTGTCTTGTGCCATCCTTCAGTCCGTCTGTCCAAACCAGCGTGTGCAAGCTAGAGATGTTGTTTAGCGGCACCCGCCTTTTACGTCAACATGCAACGTCTCGAAAAATACGGTAAAATGCAGTGACACAGTAAGCAAAGCAACGAGGCGCCTAGTGATACCTAGGATACTGACTTCACCCGAAACTCACCTTTCCTCGAGAAGCCGAGCAGAGCACTCGGCCAGAATTTTGGTCACTCCGGTCGCCCTTGATATCAATCTGTCACTTTCCTCATTCACCCGACGTTAATGGTCCTACGGTTCCTGAACACATGCCAAGACCTCTTCCACAGGCCTGCTACATCACCAATACCAATCGTCGTCATATCGCCTTTGTTGCTTAATAATAAATACATATCAACAGCACGTCATAAATTGAGTGCGGTAAAGCTTTACCCTTGGGGGGCAACTTTAGACGGGTCTCCCGTACTCAGACATGTGGACGAATCTAACAAAGTATGTTCTATAAAAGGTTCAAGTCTTTTGGGATATTAACCTTTTAAAGCCTAGCGGTAACTTTACGTACCACCAGGTTTAACATTCACAAATTCTGCGTTCTCCTCACATTGCGTTTGTGTGTTTTGTAGGCATCTCAGAACAAACAACAACTTTTGCCTTATAAAATATTAAGAGACTGGTTTTTATAACCGAAGTGGAGAGTGTTTACAGCGCGGTACGCACGCAGTCCTTATATAAAACAGATACGCTTCGTCTTTAGAGGGTTAATAGACGAGTCTCCCGTATTCAGACATGTGGAGGAATCTAAAAAAGTATGTTCTATAGAAGGTTCAAGTCTTCTGGGATGTTAAACGGTGTCGACTGGCAAATATTTAGCGATGTTTCGAAGGACCATAGTGCTGTCATCTTAACAGCCTAGCAGACCGTGACGTCTTGGGTTGTAACAACCTCATATCTAGCATGTGTTATATACTTCACTCAGAAAACTGCGTATGAACCAACTGTTACGTTACTTGTCAATACTAACAAATCGTTCGAAATAAGCCGAATTTTAATGCCGCGAAAAAATCAGGTTTTGATCAGAGCAAAAAGGACAGGGAAACTTGACGAGAATTAAATTGGGTGTCCATAAACGTTAGGGATAAGTTCCACTCAATGCGTGTTTCACTCAAAACCTGTCCATTTGCATTATTGTAATTTGTCATGTCAACCTGAATAATGTTTATTAGGATAAATGTGCTTTAAATTCGCATGGACTGTCGCTTGATTACGCGTCAGTTTTTTTAAAGCGTGTTCATTATGCAGGAGGGTAACTGGAATCACGCTGGATCAAAATGTTACCGAATGACACTGCTGCTTGTTGTGAGATGAATTCCCGCACACATATGCCCCTCCACAGCGAGTACACGAATACATATTCTGAACTTTGCAGAAATAATAGAGAGCATATAATTTGGCCAGGCCACGGAAAACGAGGGATACCTGACTGCTACGCAGAACGTACGTGGTTCGAACATCTCTCGAGGTAGTGCACAATCCGACTCAGGGTTTCGTGGTACTTCTCAGTCCCTTCACAATCATCGCACACAATGATCCTGCTCAAACAACGGCATACATAAAATGTACCTGTTACACTGTAACTACAAAACTTACTTGTCAGTAAGCATCTGTTAGAAAACCAGCGCTTACGGCGAGATATCAGAAGTTCAGTATGGAACGCGTGCGCGAGTGGATTTCATCAGTTGCTACGAAAAAATACACATAACAGAAAAAACACGTTCCCAGGAAACACATTTCATTAGCTACTATAGTTACCAATGACTACACGACAAGGAAACTGCACTTGTATCCAGTTCTCACATGGCAGTCCACCACAGGCACGCGCTTACCACCACGCATATATATCTTAACCTTTTAAAGCCTAGCGGTAACTTTACGTACCACCAGGTTTAACATTAAAAAATTCTACGTGGTGCCCACATTGCGTTTATGTGTTTTGTACGGATCTCAGAACAAACAGCAACTTTTGCCTTATAAAACATTAAGAGACTGGTTTTTATAACCGAAGTGGAGGGTGTTTACTGCGCGGTACGCACTGAGTCCTTATATAAAACAGATACGCTTCGTCTTTAAAGGGTTAATGACACGAATCTAGGACCAGGAAGAGGTACCCGGGATACCGCTGCTGAAGCCAAGTTAAGAAATTAAAAGCAGCGTAGGCCTACTCTTAAAATTACAACTGAAATGAGAATTCGAGTAACTAAGTCCACGGATAAGAGTCCTACCTGAGAAGCTAACAGTTCCTCAGCTAGTCAGTAAATCTCCCATGGCAGTTCGAAGAGTATCCAGAAATTTGAAGTTACTCATTTTAACTACATAAAAAAAAGCTCGATGTATTTTACATCCCAACAAGGCTGCTGCGTTACTATGATATGATGTATATTGTCACTACAAATTTATCATATTTTATTAGGCTTTAAATATTCGTGTTACTCCCTGAAGGGGGCGGTCGACTGCCGAAACATGTAGCGAAAAATGCTGCATTATGATGTATATTTTATATGTGCGACTTGTTGGTTTTATAATAAGAAAAGTATCCACAACGTACACCGCGTTTTACACACGTCGCCACTGCTGCCGTAAATATTGACAAGAGCACAGAATAATTTCGTAACAAGCCTGGATGTTCCATAATGGATGTAAGGTACAAACCAGACAACAGGAAAGTTATACCTTTATACACAACCCATTAGAATATTACCAAATTACGCACTCATACTGTGGTGAGCACGGATCCTTAAATGCTACTATGTTACTTCCACTGGGAAAACAACCTGCATGCGACAGAGTATATCTACTTGGTAGAAAGTGCCCTATCAATGCAAATACATGTACAATACTGCCGCAAGAATAACTGGTACAGTGTGTAACAAGACAAGAAAACCTTTCAAAAGTGACGCTCATCTGATCTATTTCACATAATACCCCTGCTTAGCAAGTCACCCACCGATTTCCATGGTTAATGAGTGACGTCACAGTCGTGCTGCGGCTAGGGGCGTTGATACGAGGCATCGACAGATGCTGTCCACCTCTAACAAAACATTACGCTTCAGTCTGCTGGAGTTTTTTCACAATGTTTCTTAAAGCAATTGAACTTCAGTGAAATATAAGACAGTGATGATAATGTGGAAGGGCATCCAATATACAAAAGGGCTTGGAATAATTTGAAGATGTTAATAAAAAATCACAACATATAACACGATTGCTTTGAGAGTTACGCCCGAGTTACTCTTACAGCTGTTGATGCCTCGCCAGACGGCAGATTCCCCGCCAAGTATGTTTGGTGCAACTGTGATAAATTTGAAGTAATCAAGAGGCACCTATGCGTCGGTCCGCACTGCAGCGCCGCACTTTGCCAATCAAATCATGCTCTCTTAATTGTTTCTGAAATTAATAGCATAAATATTAAGCGAAGTTGCGATTGCATAATATTCTTCTAGGGATATAACACACTCACGTATATTCTACATATATACATAGACGAACGGATGACTTGATGCGTTATCTGTGAAAATAGCGGATAGAGAAGAAAACTGTCAAAATTTTCCTGCTGAAATTGCAACAGGTTTTGTAACTGTGTGTGTGTGTGTGTGTGTATACACACACACACACACACACACACACACACACACTCACTATGTATGTATATATACACACACACACACTATGTACACCAAATGCAGTGCTGAGTGTGATGACCATATAAAACACATAAATTCATTGTGTGGCAAAATGCAGAGTTTCTTCACGTTACAGCAGGTAGTGCTGTAAAAGAAACAGTTAAATAAAGTCCTTCTAGAAGCCAGCAGTAACACTTTCAATACAGACAGACACAGAGAGAAAGGCATTCACCCAGCAGACTCTCGCAGAGTAATCTTGTTTGTTCTGGCTATAAGGCAAACCGGATCCTGGCCACGTATCCTGTGCATTATGGCGAGTGGGCTAAACCCCGACTCGATGGAAGCCACACGACTGGTCTTACATCCTTCCAGTCCACCCCATCCCACCCACCGCACTTCAAACAAAAACCCCCACCAGCCTCGAAATGGCCAGTATGAGACGTCATTCAACAAACATGAAACGGACGTATCACTTACTTAACCTTTTAAAGCCTAGCGGTAACTTTACGTACCACTAGGTTTAACATTAAAAAATTCTACGTGGTGCCCACATTGCGTTTATGTGTTTTGTACGGATCTCAGAACAAACAGCAACTTTTCCCTTATAAAACATTACGAGACTGGTTTTTATAACCGAAGTGGAGAGTGTTTACAGCGCGGTACGCACTGAGTCCTTATATAAAACAGATACGCTTCGTCTTTAAAGGGTGAATTTGCGTGGCGTCGTTACAACAGACAACATTACAATCCTCTGAAAGAATCGCTGAGTGTATCGGAGTTGACTCTTCATGTGTTCTTTGAACGGGCAGGAAATACGTGTAACAGTCGTATGTCTGTCACCCCAGATCCAAGTTCATAAATTTTTTCTTTAAAGGAAGGGTCTGTACTGGCGTAACTCACTCAAATTACTTTTCCGATGCACAGACGTTCTTCTGGATTACTTCTTGTTTTCCGTCAGACTTTGTTTCTGTTGCTGAATTGAATTTCAAAACTCCGTCCTACAGACTCGATTTACCTCACAGACAGGCACCTTTCATCACTATTTTGTCTCACGACAGGTCCGTAGCCTCTTCCAAAGCCAGTTCCCCATAGAATTCAGTCTAGTGCTTCCTCAAGTTGCAGTATCTTCTCTCTTCCTTAAGGTCATCCAGTAACTGCTTACGTCTTCTTCCTCGTCTTCTCGTCCCTTCTAACCGTTCCTTCTACCTTTATATTCCAAAAATAAAATACACTTTAATTCGAGGGCTAATGTGCACAGTTTTAAGCACGTTGTCGTAAGCTGTACTCCTGTATCAGCGGTGGTCCATGCGGTTATATCCGAATCGAAATAAAACTGTTCAATACACTTCAGTAAGCATTTCCAATATAAAATGTAATGAATATCCCCTAAGAACAGCGGTGTTATCGCATAGTAACACACAGACATGGTCAAGATAACTGGCACCGCCTCTGGTGTCTGTTACATCTTCAAGGTCCCTTCATTTGCTGCAGTGTCGAGGAATCCAAAATTAAAAAAAGTGTGGTGCATATGTTCATAAAAAAAAGTCCCTTACAGATACGATTACTTTGTTACGCGATTCCACTACGTTCAAATTGTCCGAACTAGCCGACATTCGGTAACTAGGTAAGCCAGCAATTAGTAGCGGATAATTGACGCTCTAGTCTTAAGGACGACCTAACTTCCCTGGTGCCCGAGGACTTCGAACAGAAATAGCTTAAAATGCCCTGACATGTCAGCATAGACAACTCAATTTATACTGAAGCGTTCCTCTCCAATACACGGACTGTAATTCTGATCAATATCCTGGCAAGGCGATTAATCTGATAACAACAATCTGATTATAAGTTTCAAGGATCCCACCGGCTGTGGGGCATCCATCGTCCCTTTACGTTGCTATACTCGTTCACGCTTAATTAGTTTGTTCTTTAAATTTTTGTTCTAACTCACTGGTAGTGGAAATTGAAGGCACAGCACACGTACAGTACCGAGGTACCACCACTCAACACTGTCCTGCGCCAGTTCACATTGGCAAAAACTATCTCACCACCACCGGACAAAATCTTGAGCCAGTTCACACCACTGGACACAATCTTGAGCCAGTTCACACCGTCACAAACTATCTCACCGCCACTGGACACTATCTTGAGCCAGTTCACACCGTCACAAACTATCTCACTACCACTGGACACAATCTTGAGCCAGTTCACACCGTCACAAACTATCTCACTACCACTGGACACAATCTTGAACCAGTTCACACCGTCACAAACTATCTCACCGCCACTGGACACAATCTTGAACCAGTTCACACCGTCACAAACTATCTCACTACAATGGACACAATCTTGAGCCAGTTCACACCGTCACAAACTATCTCACTACCAATGGACACAATTTTGAGCCAGTTCACATCATCACAAACTATCTCGCCACCATGGGACAAAATCTTGAGCCAGTTCACATCACTGGACACAATCTTGAGCCAGTTCACACCGTCACAAACTACCTCACCGCCATTGGACACTATCTTGAGCCAGTTCACACCGTCACAAACTATCTCATCGCCACTGGACACTATCTTGAGTCAGGTATCATTACAAATTACGTAATATACATTAATATCGTAATTCCTTCTACAATCCCAAGCGGCTGATTTAAACGCATTTCTCCTTTCAAGCCCTTCATCCCATCACACCCACCTTGATTTCACTGGCTGCATCAACTACAAAGTTCCTTCTTACGTGACGTGTTTAATTCGTCACTGCATTTGATCTCATGTAGTGAGAAACTTCAGTTTCGTTATTTTCATTGCATACTGTTTTGTACTGCTTGCTCAAATTCAACGCCCCCCCTCCCCCCGCGGGAAGCTCACTGTATAAAGGATTGGTACGGAACACATAATAGAGGCTTAAGTTTCGGTTACGATGTACTCTTTTTGTGTTAAACATTTTTCGAGACATTTTCACCTTCCCCCCCCCCCCCCCCCGCAGACAGTGTACAGCTGCGAACAACCAAAGACTCTGTTCCGTCTCAAAGTCTCCGTTATCAACATGGGATTATAAATCGATCAGTCCTACTTCAGGGTGACAAGGCGAATTAAGCGAAAACAACAGACCTGTTCAACATGTAGCGTGATAGTGCATATAAAGGCAACAGAACAACGCAAACGATACCGTCCAAAAACAGAAGAGAGTCGCCAAAAGCAGAAGTACCATGAATTCAAACGTCCCGCACTGTCGCGGGAATTTCAGCTCCTACAGCTTAGGAGGTGGAATCCATAAACACGTCTGCGCACAAATATCTTTGGAGTTCCTGTAATAAAATAAGTCACGATAATTATAACCAGCGGCCTAATGTGTTAATTACGATACCGACAGGCGAACTCTGCCCACGTCCCCGAGCGCATGGTTCAAACCGTAACCGTAAAAAATTAACCTCGATGTCGAAAGGTTGTATGGCGATCGCGCACGATACGGATCCAAACACACTTCTCTCGTTCTTGACCGACTGAGTGGATCGGAAGCATTTGCCATAGGTGTTGATGTTCAAAATAGATATTTTTCTTGAAAACGTGCCTTATGATTTCAATTACATACCTTGATACACATCAGTATCTGACATAATGGAGCACAAAATGTCCACAATAAATACTCGTATGGTGCTTTCAACACCAGCAGCTGTTCTCTTAACACCTGCAATGTAGTACGACAAACCTTGTGCAGTGTATTAAGTAACACACATTTCTTCATACATTTATTACGAATGTCCTTTCATATCGAGAAATCGATAAGATATACGAGAAAAGGCATTCTTAAGCGATATGATTCCAGCGTAACCGTACACCGCGCGATAACGTGGCAGCAAAAAACTAAAAGCGCCTGTCCAGAAGTGCGCCCACTGTAAAAACGGAAGTCCGTCCATTAAGCCCACAGAAAATTTGGGGGGACGTTTCAATTAGTTATAGAAATAAACAGCTGTAAATGCAAAATACCATTAAAAATAAACAAAAGCAACAGCAGGATTATACCAAGTTTAAGACGGGTTAGGCTGTCAGTACATTTCGATAGTATCAAAACTGCAACACGACACTGTAATGTCTTATTTAAGCACAATAATCGGTAATAGTTACAAATAGGCCTATAGGCGATAAAACGACACATTGTACAAAAATGCACTTGACAAACTACAGACCATAAGACGTTGGACGAACTTCTAAAAATACGTTATGGTTATTGAAACTCAAGGAAAATAATCCCCGTCAGCCATAAAATGAACAGTCATGCAGTTATAAATACGTATCTGGAAACCACGTAACAGTTTATTGCGTTTCATTAATTTTCTTCGCTGTCTTAAATTCATCGTTAAAAACAGGGAATTAAGCTTCTTACAGCGACCTGATAAACAACGTACAGGAATCGATACTAACGACTGAAGTAAATTTTACTGACAATATAATGAGAAAAACAATGCGAGTTAATATGCTGATACAGCATACACTTATTCACTGGAGATTAAAATGTGACGTCACATGGAGCACGACAGAAGAATGAAACGAAAACAGAACTACGTGAGCGGTATGATTCAGCTTACTTCAGAGGCACGTCCTTGATTATGTGTTCGCTGCTTAAAATGGGTACACTAAACTCACACTGAGAGATCGTATCTGTCTGCCTGCCCCACACATGCCTTATCCTGGATGTCGATGACATTTGGTACACTTGCATATACCGAGGACTAATGAGCGAATAAACCCTATGAAGAATTAAAAAAAAACCGTGAACGTACTTTCTGTCCCATGCTTCTTGATTTCCGAAAGCGCATTGCTTTTCGAAAGTTCACAGGCTTCGCCTGTCTGTGCTTCTAGTAACAGCAATACCTACCTACATGAAGACGAATAAGTATATCGGTAAAACGATACTGACAACGGAAAACGGACGTAGTCGGAGAAAACCCTATCACAATGCCACTTTTCCACCACAAATCTCACATGGACTGATCTGGGGTCGAACCCGGACCTTTGCGGTGCGAGGACGGTGACTAACCGCCTGAGATATGGCACGGCCTTCTGAAGACTAAAATGTAACCACATAATACAAGAAGACTCTGTTCGTACATCACAGGAAACACAGTGCGCTTTCATTAGAATAACCAGATGGTGAATGCTGTATAGGATAACAATCGCACTTTGTGAGAATCATACAGAACACACATAATGTGCAGAAAATGCAGAGGTTTTACCGTTAAACCGTACGGTACACACACTAACCACCAGGTTCCCGCACGTTAACTCAAGACTTGTTCGGTCAGATATGCAGTCTACCCTAAAAGTTGTTACGCGAATTTGGTTTTGATATGCATCACTCAACAATAATCCCTACTTTATATAAAATCTTATGAAGTAAGTCTTATCGCATTTCTCAAGAGAGAGCCATCTCTCTCACACACACACACACACACACACACACACACACACACACACACACACACACACACACACACACACACACACACACACACAAACAAACAGTATGCTTACGTAACAGAAAATGTAGATGTCGTATACTTACAATTTAAGCCCTATAATTTATAGTCACTACATTTTTCGGTATGGCAACTACAGTGTCCTAAAGAATACTGCCACCAGGAAACTCTCTGTGGTAAACACAATGCAAGGGAAGTGGAATCAAACTATGTAGTGTCACATCTTGCTAGCTTCCGAGTAACAGATTTTTGTCCGCAAAAAAGTTACATCAAGGCTTATAATTTAAGCAAAACAAGCAATAACAACTTAAAAAGTATGTGCACTCATATGCTTTCCGCTGTTCCTGAGGGCTACATCATTCAGAATATTAAAACACTACCTGCAGGACTGTCTGAAACGCCTGTATCTTCCTTCCTGGAACCCTGCACACTGCTGTCTTGATGCACACGTTACGGCAATAGAACCCTGAAAGCAAAGAAGAAATGCGTGTTACTTTCCAATGACTAGCAGCTAAGCGTCTCTAGCTTGGACTCGCGGAAACGACTCCAGCTAATGTGATGTCTTTTGTCTGTGAACGGAAAAGGGGTCGACAAATCGTTCTGCGATTTGGAATTCTTCCAACGGAACTACGCCGGCCACTTGTCAGCGCATCCCACCACAGCCACGTGATACTGGAGACGAGAAATGCATTCTCTTTCTACAGCGTGATAAAGAAATAGTAAGAAGGCCAATCGAAGATCTATGCCTGCAACTGCGGTTCACTGTCCAACAACTTGCTGCGTACGTTTGTAGTATCGCAAGACAGTAAAGGTGCTTCAACTTTGCAGTTACCCTCGATAGTGGACCTCCCCAATCTAAACTGGTCGGTGTTCTTTCCAAGCACCGAATTTCGTCCACATCGGAGTTTCTTCATGCGAATTGAAAGGACAGTAGTTTTGGAACGGACTATGGATACTTGTGATGCAACAACTTAAAATCAACTGTACCATGCGGGTAACTTGTGTGCAGTTCCGTTTTTCATTTCCAAATAAAATTTACGTACTACAAAAAATATACTCGATACTTGGCACATGCAGCCACAAAAATACCGCCTTTCTGAAAAACTTTACACATGAGGTAATACACTGACGGTAGCGGAAGCGGAAACTGCTAATTCTACATTGGAGACGGCGGCCAAGTTCCTCTGAAATGTTAGTTAGTACCTAGCTATCAAACTCCTAGGTGTCACATTCCAGAAAGCAGTAATCTGCATGCACGCCAATTTAAGGTCAGCTTTGTGTAATATTAAGGATTACTACATCAGAACTAAATTATTTTAGGCTTTGAATTTTACTTTACATTGAATATATACATGGCAGTCTAATCTCAAACCCTTGAGGGTAGAACATTATTTTGAAGGGTATAAAAGCGAACTGATAAGGAGAACATACGAACGCAAGACAGAGGTATTACCTGAAAATGACGGAATTACACAACGCGTCACAAGAAAGTTTGATGTTTCATTATATTTCCTATCAGGGCTGTTAAATAAAGGTTAGCAAGTGCTCAGCACGTAACTGGAATGTGGGAAAGTGGAAATGCACACCGAATCTTGACGAGGAAATCTAGCTTAAGTGCGTAAACTGAGTTAAATGGAGAAAGGAATATAATATTGAAGTACGAATACTGAACAGACTAATATAAAATCTGGTAGCTGCACTGTCAGCCGTAGGTGAAACTTCTGTTTGTATAATGAGACCACGCAAAGAAATCTCACGGATCGGTCCCTTATCCTCCAGCGCACATATCCTAGTCGCCTGGCCATTCTGATCCCACGACTCTTTAGTCTTCAGTAATAAAAATGCTGTAATAACCCTCGCCGACGAAAAGCCATTTGGGTTTGACGACACAGACCAGACAGAGCCGAAGGGCAATACGACATGGGCAAATCGCGATCGCCCTGATTCCAGCATCCATGGGACTGTTGCCTGCAGCCTCACTGTTATGTCGCTGTCAGAGAATTAGCAGTAAACACAGCCTGAACGGACGGTGGAGTCTGGTCCATAATACTTGTGGTTCCCCAAACTGTCATTTTGGGGGTGGGGGGGGGGGGGCTTGCTGAACGTGTCATGAAGAATGAAACGTAGTATACTTCAGACTGTGGAACGCAGCACGAAACGTGCAAAGCTGGTATACCCTTTGGGAATTAGTTCCAATTTTGCAATGCCTTGTGGTCTGATGGTAACTCAACAGCAGGACTTTCAGCATAGGAACGTTAAGTTCCGTAACAACTCAGTATTTGACGGTTTGCTGGAAAACACGTACCAACCAAACAAGCAGAGACCAGGAAAGAAGACAACGGAAGAAAAAAGAAAAGCGAAGGTGGGGAGAAGGAATGAAAAAAGAAGTTTAATGTGAAGGGAAGGGCTGAGGAATATCAAGGATCCTCGGTCCTCCAAAATACCGCATTATTAACTGCGGTCGCTAGTGTAATGTTCACAATGCGCGCTCTGGCATAACCAAGGTCAAGTGACCCCGAGGTTACCGAGATCCGGCTCGCGCGGGTGGCACTAAAAATGGGCGGCCAGTTGCCCTCAAAGGATAAGCACAAAACATTCATGGATTTTGATTTGTATCCATTAATAATTTACACTACAGTTGGTAGGCGTATTCTGTTTACTGGTGAGTACAACCAACTGCATAAAACACTGGCGTATTCCTACAATGTCATTACTTAGAGCAGTCCCAAACGCGTAGGGCAGGAATGTCCGATGACAGTTCCTTTAAACAGAGACATGTGCTCCACACAGCGCGTATGATTATTTACATCGACTGTGTTTTGTTTCATGTGTTGCTCATAATGACATAGCACGTAGATTCCATGAGGCCGGTACGGTTCAATCACCAGGCGTACAGTAACGAATCGATTTTGGAAGGTTAGTTCGATTCCTGGTACGAACAAGAGCCTTTTCTTTTGCAGTTCAGAATTCCATGCACCCTTTTACCTAAGGGCTACCGACGCTTCTTTCGGTGCAAGTAAATCAGCGGAAGCTGCACCTAATACCGAGGTTAATAATGATGGAAACCTACGTATGTCCACTCCCTCAGACGCCTTCACGGCGTGCGGCTTAATTAACGACAAGGACAAGTTTTTATACCGCTACAATTACAGCAATACAGGTAGCTGGGAAAGGAAACTGTTCATCAAGCTGCTAGCACAGGCTTACATACATTAATTCAATCAATACGATTAAGCGACAAGCATGTAACTTTATTAACCGCAGTAAAGTACTTAATGCTTGGGCTGAAATTTCGCCACGTTCAGGGGTGTCACATTGGGATAAGGCTCTCACCACTGTGGTTATAAAGACTACTGTCTTCTGGTATGTTACGCCATTCATGTAGTTCTCAGGTTAGAAGGGGCCTAGCGTAAACAAGGAGGCAGAACGTTCCTCCACGCGTCTTTAAATCGCAATCACACCACCTGGTGTCACATAACTAACTAACTAACTAACTAACTAACTAACTAACTAACTAACTAACTAACCAACCAACCAACCAACCAACCAACCAACCAACCAACCAACCAACCAACCAACCAACCAACCAAATAACTAACTCCATGGAGCAGAGGCCTTCTTGAGAAGCTAACAGTTTCTCAGCTACTCAAGAAATTCCCCACATTTTATGGAACCCGGAGGTTCATTACCGCATTCACAACAGCCCGCCACCTGTCACTATCCTGGGCCAGCTCAATCCAGTCCATGCCCCCCATCCCACGTCTTGAAGATCCGTTTTAATATTATGCTCCCATCCACGCCTGGGTCTCCCGAGTGGTTGCCTTCCCTCAGGTCTCCCCACCAAAATCCTGTATGCACCTCTCTTTTCCCCCATATGTGCTACATGCCCCGCCCATCTAATTCTTCTCGATTTGATCACCCGTATAATATTTGGTGATGAGTACAGATCATTAAGTTCCTCGTTATGTAGTCTTCTCCACTTCCCTGTCACCTCGTCCCTCTTAGGCCCCAATATCCTCCTCAGCACCCTATTCTCGAACACCCTCAGTCTTTGTTCCTCCCCCAGTGTGAGAGACCAAGTTTCACACCCATACAAAACAACAGGTAGCATTGTAGTTCTGTATACCGTAATCTTTGTGTTTTGGGATAGCAACCTGGAAGACAAAAGATTCTGCACCGAATGATAGCAAGCATTTCCCGATTTCAATCTGCTCTTAATTTCTTCATGAATGGAGTTTCAGTTCGTTAGGGTTGCTTCCAAATATTTGAATTCTACCACCCTTTCAAAGGATTTGTTAGCTATCTTTATGTTGTGATTGCGTCCTGCATTATGATTTCGAGACATGACCATGTGCTTAAGCTTTCTCACCTGGTGTCACATGCCATTCTAAATACACAGGTCCTCCAGTCACTATTAAGTTAATTTTCTTAAAAATAATGCCTACTGTACTACAAGCCATAATTGCAGCCACAGTTGCTTTCTGGAATATTCTACAGATGACATAAACACAGTAAGGCAAGAAACAAAACCGCCAGTTAACTTCCAGAGTTTCATAATTTCAAGAAACTTTCCTAATACACTCACACAAATGTGACACATAATGCGAGTTATGATTTACTGCATGTTGGACACTCAGACACTTCTGTTGCTGGTGCAGATGATGGTGGAGATGATTCATGCTTATACAAGTAAGTATATAAAACGAAGCGGCGAATAAAAACCAATCAGAAACGGAAAGTGGACACAGGCAGTAAAACGCCTTTCCATAGGAGGTCATTCCATAATGGACACTGTGACTGCATCATTATAATTAACCCTTTAAAGACGAAGCGTATCTGCTTTATATAAGGACTCAGTGCGTACCGCGCTGTAAACACTCTCCACTTCGGTTATAGAAACCAGTCTCTTAATGTTTTATAAGGCAAAAATTGCTGTTTGTTCTGAGATCCGTACAAAACACATAAACGCAATGTGGGTATCACGTAGAATTTTTTAATATTAAACCTGGTCGTATGTAAAGTTACCGCTAGGTTTTAAAAGGTTAAAGGTAGTGAGAACAACGCCGACATACTAATAAATATGATGGCAATCGTCAGGATACTGGTAGCAATCTTGCGTTCTTGCCTTACTTTATCACTGTTTCTTATGACGAGGTTTCCAAGATCTCTGATTATATGGCATCAAACGACCAGTAAGTAGGCTATTGAAAAGGATTTGCGGAAAGAAGCGGTAGTGGCCTACCAGCATTTCACTGCAAAAACTGACAAAAAACATGACAACTTCAATCACAATAGTCTGTCTCCAGGCCGAGATTTGAACCCGGAATCCCCCCACACGCTACACAGTGCTACCAGCCACCGGACCGCGGCACCTATTAATGGCGTGTCAAAAGTTGGCCTTTCCTTACATGGGCAAGCGTAACAACGGTGCAGGCTGCGATGGCTGGAACGGTGACGTATGGACTTACGCGTGTAAGGAATGCCGGCAACAGAATAGTTTACAATTACACAATGCATTTAGGCACTTACTCCAACACGATATTACAAAGTTCTGACGCGAAAAGAGTGCAAATGTCCATACGTACACATATTTACGGGTTTACAGTATTATTTCACTGCTGCGTATGTAGTGTCCAAAATTTCATCAGAATATATTTGCTACGTCGTTTTAAGCTGCAGGGCTTCACACTACAACAAACCAATGCACAACTGTGTCTGTAACCGTGTGGAAACTTGCAAGTACGTCGAACTACAAACTCGACGGTTTTCACAACTGGGCTATGGATGCAGGGACACGATAACAAAATTTAAACTATGTGCGACATCCGACAGTTTCTGTGTAAACACAGCCTCAAAGCGTCGCAACTCGCCAACAACATACAGCCAGTTCGTGAAACATGTAACCTACAAACATGAAACTCAAACCACATCACGCTCATCGGTAAAATCACCAAATCGAAAATACTTCGCTTGGTTGCCTCACGGACAGTCTCCGCCATACACAAAGCGTATTAACCCTTTAAAGACAAGCGTATCTGTTTTATATAAGGACTCAGTGCGTACCGCGCTGTAAACACTCTCCGCTTCGGTTATAAAAACCAATCTCTTAACGTTTTATAAGGCAAAAGTTGCTGTTTGTTCTGAGATCCGTACAAAACACATAAACGCAATGTGGGCACCACGTAGAATTTTGTAATGTTAAACCTGATCGCACGTGAAGTTACCGCTAGGCTTTGAAAGGTTAACCCTTTAAAGACGAAGCGTATCTGTTTTATATAAGAACTCAGTGCGTACCGCGCTGTAAACACTCTCCACTTCGGTTATAAAAACCAATCTCTTAACGTTTTATAAGGCAAAAGTTGCTGTTTGTTCTGAGATCCGTACAAAGCACATAAACGCAATGTGGGCACCACGTAGAATTTTTTAATGTTAAACCTGGTCGTATGTAAAGTTACTGCTAGGCTTTCAAAGGTTAGTAAACATGAGAATCACATGTATTTCTGTACCTAATTTTGACTTAAACCCTTACTGTTATCACCTTCAAAGTTCGCATGACAACCATGTCAGAATCAGTGAACGCCGGACGATTCATAACAACCGGCCATTTAGGCCTACTACAGAGGGATGCTGGAAGTCCGTCCTGTTTCCTTTTGGAAACCAGCCTAAAAATTAGGAATGGAAATGTTTCAATAAAAAAACGAACCTGTGGCTTTTATCAGCACGAGTGAACAGCGAAGTTCTGCTGAACAAAGCCGCCAGCGTCCGTTGGCCTGGCACTCGATGTGTTTGCTGACTCGCCTGTCGAACTCTGTGTATGGCCTGAAGAGCAATTTCCACCTCAGCGGACACCAAACACGGCCAATATTAAATGGGAACAACACTGTATTGTTTCTTGGTTAATTAAATCAGGTTATGTATAACTGCACATACGTCGAGACAGGTACATATATAACAGAAAGACTGCACGAAGAGTTCGAAACTGGGGGGGGGGGGGGGGGACCTGGGTAATGTAAAAGGGGCAAGGTAGCGACGGGGGGGGGGGGGGGGGGGGGGGGGGGGGGGGGGGGGGGGGGGGGGGGG
>BLKM01000550.1:752569-772600 GCA_013340265.1 Coptotermes formosanus | reverse complement strand
AACCTGCTATACTTAACGGTCCAACTATACCATCCACCTTTGAAGAAATGGTACCGAGCGGAAGGATGACTGCTTTACGCTATTTACCAACATGTATTCACGGCGTGTTTCAGTACAGGGGACCTTTATTTCTATCAACTGTCCGGAAAGGTTGCCGAACTATGAAAATCTCAGGACAGCCCACAATGAGATAGGATCACACCTAGGCACCGCATGGATAAAAACCCAACACGTTAGTGCAATTCGTTAAAGGTACTGCTGCACAAGCACGCAATTCTTTCTGTTAAACTTTCGCGTATCGAAGTTGGTCTGGAACAGACACCAGTGCTTCATGCCATCGATTGATTGGTTGGTTCGCAGCCTGGCATGACAATTTACTAGTAAATATTACGTGGTACTCATTTAAAATCTCTCCAATTAACAGGTAAACTTTGCCTGACTCATACGAAATGTCTTAAACTCTAGAATCTGTTATGCGATGTGCCGATGTAACTACCCCTCCCCCCCCCACACACACACACTGCATATCTGCACCAAATACACAAATTTGGGCAAATGATACAAAACTTTTATCCGAAACCGCATCGTCGAGGATTAGCAAAAACTGCATCTGCCAGAAGTACAGATTTGTTGGTAAAGGTTCCCAGCAGCTCTATCGGTCGCTAGATAGGCCGAAACACCGACTGACGCATTGCACCCAGTTGCAGCCGTGAAACTGTGGGAGAAAATGGACAGTAGGGCCTACTGATTACACGGTACAGGGCGATAGATTGAAAACCGTATCCAATTAGGAGGAAATCATACTACACTGTATGCCACTGCGTAGGTACTGCGGCCGTCTAGACCGCCGGACCTTACATCCCTCACTTCTCTGGGCCCTGGGACCCACCCAGCCTCACATTCAACGGGCACCGAGGCCCCTTTTCCCCGGCGGTAAAGCGGCAGGTCGTGAGGCACTTCCTCTCTTCTAGCTGCAAGGTTATGTAAAGTAAAACCCCCTCCCCCTATCAGCCTTCATGGCACGCATAGGGACAACTTTAGATTTCAGCATGTCACGTGACCAGGATGGCTCAGGAAGTGCACGGGATGTCGGAAGCACAATCATCGTCATATGTATTTGTAAGCCTCTCGCAACTCGCAAAGGTTTGGGAAAATAATTAATGGAAAACGTACAGTCCGCGGGCTGTATGTTCGTCCTACTGCGTGCCCTGGTTTTCACTTTACAAGGCAATACGAGGAGGAATTTCCAAAAGTCACGGCTACTTAATTGTAGACAACATAAAATCTCCTTCAAAACTCCTACGTTGAAGAGTTACTTTTACTTCATGTTTTGTACACCGTGCATATTATTATACGTTTAAATTAAACCAACAAATACACAAACTGTAGATAAATATATTTTGTCTTATCACCCCTACATACGTTTCGGTAATCAAATTACCATCTTCAGGGGGCATCAAAAGTCACAAGTACTGTGACTTTTGATGCCCCTTGCATGTGGTAACTTGATTACCGAAACATATGTGATAAGGTAAAGGTAAAGCAGTCCCATTACAGGCCTGGACAGGCCCTTAGGGTTCCAGGAGGTTGAGGCTCCCAGATTTCTAGACAATCGGCACTTGAAGGTGGTAAGGTTGTCAGCCCTACGCACCGACCGCTTTAACCGCCCAGGAAATATTCCTGGTACTCATTTCTGTTAGACGCTGTGTCGACCCCAGGGCCAGAGTGCGACCGAAAGGATTATGTCAATCAAAAATTCCAATGACACCATCGGGAATCGAACCCGCGCCCTTCCGGTTTGTAGCGCAGTGCCTCAACTGCGCCACCGCAGAGGGGTGATAAGACAAAATATATTTACCTACAGTTTGTGCATTTGTTGGCTTAATTTAAATGTTTTATCTTCAAATAAGAAGCCCATCGTAGGAGGCCGCTAATGTTGAATTCATGGTCACTATAAAAAAATCCGACAGTTCTAAAATTCCGAACGGGAAACACAGAACATGTGAGGTGGCATCGGTGTGTGTCGCTTCTGGTTAGCGTGGACAGCGGCCAACACTGGTGCGAGGAAGTACGGGCCTGCAGACATAATCTCGGCGAAGCTGCAGGGACCGAATCATGGCAGTCTAATGTGCAGTGAATAAAATGAGTCTGCGATGTGCTTAAAATGCAAAGTTAACAAACAAGTATCTGGCGGTCGTCTCTCCCTGCTTTGCCAGTATCATCACAAATATCGCCACTATTCTCCAGCAGCATCCCGTATCGATTATCCAGGCCCCATTAGCGCCAACCTGCTGATCTGCAACTATCATCAACCACCCTTCATGTGGCCTTTACTTCCAATTACTGCTTAGCTATGTCTGCATCTAGTTGGCGTTCCAGTTTCTTCTTCAATGCGTCTGTATATACAATTACTGGTAGTATTTCCCTGATATTTTTTCGCTAAAATGTTGGGTGCATTCCGCATCTATTCAGCCTACAAACTTTCAGTCTGAATCCAGGATACTTGATTTCGGCTGCGATGTAACATTCAACTGATTAACAAACTAGCTTCATGGAGCAGCCCTTCTAGAGAAGTAACTACTGTGCTCAGAACAGCCCGTCACTGGTACATACCCCAAACCAAACAACTTCAGTTCACACCCCTCCACCCCAAATCCCCTCATCTGCAACTAGGTCTTCCAAGTGGTCTCTTTCTTTCAGGTTTTCGGACCAAAACGTTGTATGCATGTCATCGCTCTCATGAGTACTATATGTCTCGCTAATCTCATTCTCTTTGACTTAATCACCCTAACGGACTACCTTTCGTGAAAAGAACAAAAATTGCGAGATTATTCATTATACAATTTCCTCCAGTCTTTCGGAGGCCTACATATTCTCGTGAGATTTGTTTTACTTTAACCCTTCAAAGACGAAGCGTGTCTGTTTTATATAAGGACTCAGTGCGTACCGCGCTGTAAACACTCTCCACTTCGGTTATAAAAACCAATCTCTTAATGTTTTATAAGGCAAAAGTTGCTGTTTGTTCTGAGATCCGTACAAAACACATAAACGCAATGTGGGCACGACGTAGAATTTTTTTTATGTTAAACCTGGTGGTACGTAAAGTTACCGCTTGGCTTTAAAGGGCTAATACTTAGCGTTTTACATAGCAAACGTAAATAATCACAATTGTGAGCTGAACGGTAACAAACACGCCCCGAACAAAGTTAAAAATTCAAACAGGTCACGAGCAACGCCATATAGGTCACCTATAGGCAAATTTTCTTGCACGAGGGGGGGGGGGTTGTTGGCGTAAATACAGTCAGAATAGTATGTTTGTTGACAAAACAGTGTGCATTGCCGATCCCAGTGGCCGCGCGATCTAAGGCGTGGGTCTGCGGCCGAGCGCTTGCTGGAATCGTGGGTTCGAATCCCACCGGGGGCATGTAGGTTCGTCTCTTGTACAGCGTTTGTATTGTCAGGTAGAGGTCTCTGCGACGGGCCGATCCTTCATCCAAAGGAGTCCTACTGACTGTGGTGTGTGCTTGAGGGTGATCAAGTGCAAATAAAAACCCTCTACACCTACTGTGAACAAGCAGGTAAACGAGGGAAGGACTACGAAACGAAATGAAACGAAACAAAACAGTTCGCATTACTTCGCTTTCATACTTTTTAAGGTACCGATATTTATTTAACTAATTATTTATTTGTTTAGCTTACTTATTTCTACTTACGAGTACTTGCAACTACTTTGTAACTTAATGGCTCCAAGGCGGGGAACCTTCTGATATTAATCCGGTAAACAAATTCGGGTCGCCGCGAGATTACTTACCAAAATAACGAGTCATTACTATGCCGAACAATGGATAGCATGCGCGCATCATTACGCAGGTCGGACCAGAGCCCACACTTGCTAAATCCAGCACACTCTAAGAAAGTAGTGTACCTCGTGCATGCATGAATCACCTGTATAAACACTTATTCATGACTTGTCCATTCTTCTACGGCTTCTACCAGTCTGTACTCTCAAATACGTATTTAATTCCTCGCTTGCCTTTCAAATAAGGCACGCTCACAAACAATACAGGTAATTCCTTCATTCCTTGTCTTGTTCCACATCACGTTTAAAATAAAGAGAAACTCACGCTCTGTTACTCAGTTCCTTTCTGTGGCCTGCAGTCATACACATATACAGGTTTACCATTTCAAATTTCGTACACAAAAACATATCCAACCATAGCGGTAAAACTGCCATCTGCACTGTATTACCCGCTCTAACATTACACAAAAATAATAACTACCTTTTAACACAACTCAAGCTTTATTTAATTAACAGGATGCATTTTGGGGACGTTTTCAGTATGTTATTTACGGTGTAAAGAGGACAATATAATCAATAAAAGAACATATGATAATCACCGCCACACAACAGATAATTATTCTGCCCTGTCACTGTGAACCCAAAATATGATTAAAATGTAATCAAATCTAAAATAATTTAATCACTGAAACATTAAGATAACCTGTATAGTTAGATACATGCGTGTCCTTCTGAGACGAAACGGTCTGAAGATTTAATTCAAAATGAATTCAAGATTCAATTCGTACCGCGCAGTAAACACACCCCGTCTCCGTTACAACAAGAATGCAAACGGCGTAATCTGTGACGTGGTACACATACTTTATCAAGGCGTTCTTTACCTTCAAAATGTCATACAGTCGCTATGTACAGGCGGAAATGTAACTTCATTTACACGCACGCACGCACGCACGCGCACACACACACACACCCGTTCCGATTTTCTCAAAACCCACAAACGCTCAACAGCAGTATGTGCACCCTCTTCAACCGTATTTCACCCAAACTGGGTAACAAAGCTGCAAGCAAGGACACAAATCATTTGCGCCCTTATCTAAAGTATGGGTTTCACCACGCCGGTTCTCACACTACTCATGGCCATTCAACAAATTTTTGAAGCCACTTCATGTACTGGTTTTTTTTTCTCAAATTAGACGAAAAACGTACAAAACAGGAGTAAAGTACGAGTGCCACTGGGCCGATGTTCACGGAACTCACTCCTGCATGATAACGTTTTCTGAATAACTCACACACCGAAATGCACGACAATTCGACATAGTTTGGTCCCCGATACTAGGTGAGAGAGAGAGAGAGAGAGAGAGAGAGAGAGAGAGAGAGACAGACAGACAGACAGACACAGACAGAGACACAGACACACACACACAGACAGACAGAGACAGACAAAGACAGGGACAGACAGACAGACAGACAGACAGGAAAGCAGATGGAAATGGTTGCCACCCATGTCCTTATTTTTTCACTTCCTAAAAACGCCCAAGATCCAGTCGGTGACTCCCGTGCAGGCAAATAATGTCACTTTGCTGTGGGAAGCATTCGGAACACATCAATACATTCTGTGAGCAGAAGTTAGCATTTCTGAATGCAAAACCTTGCGGTCCACACAGCAGCAACTGGTCTTAAAGGGACACTACAGGGTATCACGTGTCACTGAGGCTGGGGTAGCGTAGTCTGTACAGCGACTCTCTACAGGCTGACCGGCTCAGGGTTCGAATCCCGGATCGGGGCGAGATTTTCTACATACGTCCAGACCGGTCCCCCGGCCCACCCAGCCTCCTGCACAATGGATAAAGACTGCGGCTCATTCCCGGGTGTAACGCGGCCGAGGCGTGGCGTTGACCACCCACCTCCATCTAGCGTCGAGGTTAACGAAACGGTAAGATATACCCCCATGCCCTCGTGACATGTTATACAGTGAAATTTGCCTTTTAACTGTTACCATATATGATTAACCTCTTTAAAGCCTAGCGGTAACTTTACATACGACCAGATTTAACATTAAAAAATTCTACGTGGTGCCCACATTGCGTTTACGTGTTTTGTACGGATCTCAGAACAAACAGCAACTTTTGCCTTATAAAACATTAAGAGACTGGTTTTTATAACCGAAGTGGAGAGTGTTTACAGCGCGGTACGCACTGAGTCCTTATATAAAACAGATACGCTCCGTCTTTAAAGGGTTAACGTTGTTGTGATTCAGTAACCTCTACGTTTACAATATTCAACTACATTTTAGGTACCCATTATTTCCCCGCGCAGCAGTAACGGAATCGTCTTTTTAAGGAAGGCGCAGTGCTTTTTGTGAGGCATCAACTGGATGTTTAAATATGTGGCTTATTTAGATAAACTATGGGATTTGAATGGTTAATCACACGTCTAACAAATGGCTCACTGAAGGCTTCAGAAAAATCGTACAGTCTCTTCAGACAATATTTATGTGACTATATCATACAATTATGTAACGCACTTTGCTTGTGCAGCGAAGGGTAGTGATAACAGCATAAAGTAGGTACTAAAATAATATGAGAATGATAATCGGCGAAATTGTTGTCGTTTCAACTTAAATGACGTCATGACAGAAGAACTGTATCTATATCCATTCGTATCACGTCACGGACGCACCGACACAACTTCCACACGACATACAAAACGGACAAAGCGTAGAGGAGAACGTGTATTGAAATCGGTGTACCTGGCCACACTACATTATCTGCCATTTCAAAATATCGTGTATGACACATTAATTGATGAAAGAGTCTGGAGGAAATGAAAAGTAGAACGAAAGTATGTATGCGATTTTTGTAGCATATCTACGCCTAAAGGAATTTTAAAGAAGTTTAAACAGTCCAGAAACTTAGAAACTTACAAGAATTGTCCACAAACACAAGCCACAGGTGTTACGGCACAAAGAACTCCGTTAATGTGGGACGGCAAGGTTAATACCCATATAAGGCAGAAACAATTATAGTTCTCCATATTTTATGTTTACATTAATATCACTAATGTAGAACATTTGTGTTCAAACCATCTTCCGCGGAAACCCCGGGTTTCCCGCTAGAATGTTTCCTGTATAGGCCTAATGCAAATGGCAATTGCAACACCGACAATTCTTAACTCATCTTTAATTTTCCTCCCCACATCTGTGCATAATCGCAGCTGGTTTCACTTTCAGTGTATACCACCAATAATAAAATGTTGTTCTTTTATAAATGTACGTTAATATGTTATTTTTAAGTAAAAGTTTGTTTGAAGCGTTTTATTTAATTTTTGCATGCAAGACGTACACCTTTACTTCATTGGGATTGCGCAAAATTTCAAAATTGGTCACAATGGTTCCACAGATATTAAGAGTTGGCAGACCGATGATCCAGAGGATGAGTGGATTTATACTCCTCAAGCGACGTTTCTCGTTCTCTCTGCGTCACCTAACGAGACACTCTGCCCTCAACGGAAAAGTAATTTTCGACAGCTCAGCTACTTACAATGACAGATCGCGGCACGAACCTCTATAGCTGGGCCAAAGACGGCCCAGCTCTTTATTTTAAAAGCCTTTATTTCGAGGCCTGGATGGCCTCATTAAGGCGTGTAAGTGCATCGATTTCCAATTTGTTACATATTTGACGCAATACAGCAGGAATTCTAATGTAACCATATTTGAACTTAACAGTACAGTCCGGTACACTACACACAGCCTCCCCAGCACTGTTCTCCTTTTTACACCAGTCTACACGCTAGCAGAACGTGAATGCAGTTTCCTGTTAGTAGCACGACTTGTAGAACCCGAAGACCGGTGTCAGTACAGCGAGCATACGGTTGGATCCAAGTATTTGGCACATGCCTCTTGACACAATGGCCAAAATCTGGTCAGTGGCTGAAATGAAACAGCACTCTGCAGACTTTCAGGTGTGGCCTCTGCCTGGCCACACCGTTTCACACCCGTAAATGACCAGTTACTTGAAAATCTTCATTAAATACTTAAGACCTATGGAATGTTCTGCCAGCAATCTTAGGGCGCGAAATACCGCTGTGCTTTGCTAAGAAGTACACCTATATACAATAACTGCAATCACTCTTTCACGGGTGCAGTATGTATTATTAAAGTATAAGAACTTTCTACATGTTTCGACCCTTTCAGGCAATTATCGGAATTAAAAAGCAGACAAACACGCACTGCCACACTAGCTTGAGATGTCAGGATTTTACGTCCATATATTCACATACTGTAAAGGTAAATATATTTATAACCTATTTAAATTTAAAACATTAACTGCCATTAATATTGGTAAAACTTTGCAGCGTTCTGCTAGTACGCAAGACATCAACTTCTATTAAAATCGATACATAAAGGGCCAGGTTTAAGTATGAAGTAAGAATTGCAACTGAAGGGCTTTTCACATTAAACAAACACACACTGTTCACAAGAGAGTGTAGTTTACCCATTTACACGACGTTCTTGGCATTACCTGCTAGAGTGCACAAGAAATAAAATTATCTAGCGGGACGGGAACGGAAGAAAATACATATTCGTAACGGTTATAATTACTGAAGTGTCTATCACTCACTCACACAGGACGCAGTTATTCTCGTGGTGGAGAGATGGCGGTAACTGTCTGGTTGTCTCGATATGCACATAATTATACGCGTATCGGTGCCTGACAGTCTGCCTCCACTGTACGTACTTTTATCTAAAAACGACTGTCCGTTGAAGCTTAAACCTTCCTTATCAAACAATTTCGCGCACAATCTTCTATAAAAGATTCAACAAAATGTCACAAAAACGTCACTCATGGAATGTCTTGTCCCGCCTATCACGAGGATAGGCGCCACTGGTCAAACAGTAAGGGTCATGCATAACATAGAGGGTCCATTCATTTCCAAAGAAGAAAATAAATTCAGACATAACCTAACTTCCAAGTTTTGGTCCCTCAAATGCTTATAAACGGCTTCAGAAGGAACGCACGCACATGAGTGTAGTCACCGCACCATTTACACAGTGCTTACACATTCTTTCTTCAAAATCGTTAATTTAGTTGGTCCTTCCCACCTTCAGTTTTCTTACAACTGTCACTTCTCATCGTGCCAGTATATGAATACTACACTACTCACAACTTCTTCCGTTCAGAGAGAAGTGAAAGGAAACTTCTGCAGATATAAGCCTCTTATAAGCAGCACTGAGACTGCTGTAACTTGTCGATGAACTGCAAATTAATCAATAGAGATGAAGTCTACAGTTACAACACTTCGGCACAGGTAACCAGTCTGTAACCAGATGCAAATAAGCTGCCTGTTTCAGAGCAAAAAATAAAAGAAAGCCTTACGTCAATAGGCTTTTTGTTTGGCTCTATAGACTATGAAACTTTACTCGGTATAAAGGAAAGGAGTTTAATCAACCCTCATGCAAAGTGGCCTTAATTTGAAAGTTATGAGCCTCATGCGAACGACGCTATATCTTATAAAGAAAGAACACAGGCCTATCTTCTTACGCAGTTAAACTTTAATTACGCATTTTAGTCCAATATTATACAATAACAAAGTCGATATAAAACTGTACACCATAGATATTGGACACAACACAACCAGGATATAGCACTGAATGAATACAGTCCAGACCTGCAGTCCAATAAAAATGTGTTTAGGTCTGTGTTTAAGCAGATTTCCGGTTGAATCAAAGAAACAGCACTGCGACTGTTAAGAACCTTGGTAAAAAAAAGATATAGCGCCATAGGAGACAATCACAACAGCACTGCGTAATCTCACCCAGGCCGACTTACATCGTTCAAGGATGAGCATTGAGACATGGAAATGACAGGATCATATGGACTGGAATAATTTCCCCGCTACTTTTCTGTAAAATGGAAAATAAACGTAAGACCGACACACGATGCAGCCGTCAAGGCATGATGATAAACAATAAAAAAATTAATAAGCATCGATAATGGCTTGGGCTGTGTTACCGTCTGCCCTATCAATCGAATCACGCTACTCTTACCCGTATAAAACAAAAAGGACGCAAACACTGCACTCTAATTTGTGTAACTATCCTTAGGCCTAAGAATTCTAAGTTTTTTTTATTTCCTGTAAGTAACATATCGTGTGCATATTTTCTATCACCCTACACACAATTTTTATCATCATTATTACCCACTTCACATGCACACATTTCCAGTCCCCATACATTGCTTACATCTAACAGCTACACTCTTCCGACGCTTTCGTACAGCTGACTCGACATCTATAAAAACCGCTGGCAGCAAAAAACAACGGACCAGTGTGCAACATTCCTAAGTTCGGATACTGTACAGTTTCTTTGGCATTACACCTACTGCAGATTCGACAGACACGAATGACATCAAGGCCGAGTTCGAACAAGACAAGTCACCACCGCCATCATTACTGGCAGCAGCATCAAACCCGTGCAGCTAAACCGACTGATATATTCAGGCGGAGTAGTACAATGTTGATACTAGATATTTTTATGAACAAGCGTCTTATTTGGGACATGTTTATTTTTCCTGGCAGTGTCGTAAAGCCCCGGCCTTTCAACAGAAACGATCTTTTTGCCGCAATAATTCCCTCCTGCTTTTAAAATAAACCTATGCTGCTGCTGCTGCTGGTGCTGTTGCCTTTCTTCCTGTAGCTCAACTTCTTTCAATTTCTGCAGACTCACAGCCAAAACAAAGCGCTTTACGTGGCGTCTGTAGCTACAAGTCGCGAACTGATTCTTGGATTCTGACCCAGTTTACAACAGGGCTGTGGAGTCGGAGTCAGAAGGAATTTTAGGTGGAGTCGGAGTCGGAAGGAATTTTAGGTGGAGTCGGAGTCGGAAGGAATTTTAGGTGGAGTCGGAGTCTGAAGGAATTTTAGGTGAAGTCGGAGTCGGAAGGAATTTTAGGTGAAGTCAGGGTCGGAAGGAATTTTAGGTGGAGTCGGAGTCTGAAGGAATTTTAGGTGACGTCGGAGTCGGAAGGAATTTTAGGTGGAGTCGGAGTATGAAGGAATCTTAGGTGAAGTCGGAGTCGGAAGGAATTTTAGGTGGAGTCGGAGTCTGAAGGAATTTCAGGTGAAGTCGGAGTCGGAAGGAATTTTAGGTGGAGTCGGAGTCGGAAGGAATTTTAGGTGGAGTCGGAGTAGGAAGGAAACTTAGGTGAAGTCGGAGTCGGAGTCCGAAGGAATTTTTAGGTGGAGTCGGAGTCGGTAAAGATGTACCGACCCCGAGTCGGTAAAAATGTACCGACTCCGGCTCCGAGCCCAGTCTAAAATCTTAACTAGATACTCCAAATCCAGAGCCCTGATAGCTACAATAACCATTAGACTTACACTTAAATATAGGTTATAAGTAAAAAAAAGTAGCCTGATGATTCATGTGGTGGCGATGAAATGTCTTACAGGTTTACCGTTATTAATACATATTGGGCTTTAATGAAGGAGTCGGAGTCGGAGTCGGAGTTTTCAAAATCCAGGAGTCGGAATTGGAATCGGAGTCGGAAGTTTTGTGTACCGACTCCACAGCCCTGGTTTACAACACAAAACGCTGTATCACTGAAGCAGTCTGATAGAATGAAACCCGTAACGTACAAGCATAAACCACAATCCATCACGTTCGTCGTTTTCAGCACACACGCATGATTTTTAAAAGCCGAAATTTCTTAATTTATAATTGGTCACAATTCTCTCATTATTCAGGTTTGCTGTCATGTCGGTAAAAATATTTCGTTAACAAAGAATTTCAGAATTTAAGGGCTCTTTTTTTTTATAAACGTGCTTCCAGACTTATACAATGGTTTTGTACAACGGCCATGCTGAAACCGAAGATATCACCCACGAAAGGATATGATGTGTAAATCTTCCTATGGATTTCATGAAAATGAAAACGAAAACGGACACGCTGTACGAACATCACGCAATGCTTAAAAAACGACGCCTTTAATGTTGGCAGAGCTCACAGTTGACCGTCTGTGTTTTATGGGGTGTGGGGAGACTTCAAAATGTGTAATTTACTACAACGGTCCATCAGATAGGCTGCAATACTGACATTTACATCACAGTTTATCTTGCAGTATGCCACAACACCCATACCTAACGCGCCTCTCTCTACACATAAAAAAGTGTGACACTAGCAGACAGATCTTATTTGGTGCTGCTTTATCTGCTGCTGCCATGTCTATCTTCCAAATACGGTTAGAGGGGAGACTTACAGAACCGCTGGCCTATCGTATAATAGCCCAGTACGAAAATACTGCACCTTACAACATAATAATGATGATGATAATAATAATAATAATATAAATATATACATGTGTAATATAAATAATGTGTAACAACAATCTCTCTTGTTACAAGACTAACGTTTAAAGCCCGTTACTTCTTCCATGCGAAAGGCCCAATCTAAAATAAAGAGATTGGGAGACGGTGGTGGCGAAGAAGAAGAAGAAGAAGAAGAAGAAGAAGAAGAAGAAGAAGATGATGATGATGATGACGACGACGACGACAACGACGACGACGGATTTGGATATCATCAAAGCTCCAAATTCTTTGAATCAACTGAATAAATGTCACCTTAACCAGAGAGGTCCTAGCTACATAGGATCGAAAACACTGTTTTTAGGAATTCTTGTTTAAGTGCGCACCAAACGTTCGCTATTAAGTCACGCATGTTTCTGTAACACCATCAGCTTGTTCAGAACTCGTCACACATTATGCGATTATGGGGCTTGGGCTGGGAACGTACAATTCCAGACATTAAAAAGCCAGCATGTGACGGCAGTGCCGGCCTTAGCAAACGCGGGGCCTGATTGCGATCCTTGTGACGGGCCCCTACACCTTACTGTGCGGGGGGGGGGGGGGAGGGCTAACGTTTTGGTATATTAACGTAAGTTATAAAATCATTATAAAATCAATCCGACAACTTTGTGCTGCATCACACTGCATATTTTTAAAACTTACTAATACGCGAACGCACCACGAGCGTGGGGCCCGATTGCGTCAAATCGGCCCAACGGCCTAAGGCCGGCCTTGCGCGACGGAATCTGACAGCCTCGGACACAGGGGGATTTTTTTGAATAACGTGCGCCAAACAATATGGACAAGAAATTTCACACTTGGAATGTTTGGTGTTGCTATAGGTCAGGTTCATTAAGAAGACCATCAAAGCAATGACACACGTGTCAGAGCCAATGGGATAAGCCTAGGCCAGGGGATGGACGGGCCTAGGTTAGAATTCCGGCAGGGACAAGGATTTTTCTCTTCTCCGAAACGTCCAAACCGGCTCTGGAAACCACCACGCGTCCTATTCAATGGGTACTGCGTTTCTCTCTCAGTGGCAAAGCGGCCGAGGCGTGAAACTGACCACTCACCTCCATCTAGTTCCTAGGTTAACCCTTTAAAGACAAAGTGTGTCTGTTTTATATAAGGACTCAGTGCGCACCGCGCTGTAAACACTCTACACTTCGGTTATAAAAACCAGTCTCTTAATGTTTTATAAGGCAAAAGTTGCTGTTTGTTCTGAGACCCGTACAAAACACATAAACGCAATGTGGGCACCGCATAGAATTTTTTAATGTTAAACCTGGTAGTATGTGAAGTTACCGCTAGGCTTTAAGAGGTTAAAAATGAGTGTCGTCATTCCTCTACTCCCATGTCCTCATGGTGTGGACAGAGACAACTTCACCCTTTTAGAGGAAAAACATGGGACAAAGGAGCACTCAATCACAGATACTAAGCACTACGTACAATCGCAAGAAGAGGGTCATACGGGCAGTTAGGTCAGTATATTTCTTGCGATAAGATGTGCAACCTATAATATAAAGAGGTCATTGCTGTGCCATTGTTCTGAATGCGCATGTCCAAATTACGATAAATAACCTTCGAGGGACCATAAAAGTCAGCGACTAGCCGCTTCCCAACAAGGACTTGTCTACACAGAGCATGTGAATTACTTAAGACGTGCACCGTCCATCGTCTGCGGTATGTTTCATGTACTCTGCCCACGGACAGATTCGTATTCAAAGTTCGTGTCAGTGTAAGAAATTTATTTGGTCCGAACGCCAGTTCCCACGAACTTTGCCTCCCCCATGCAAAAGTTCACGGGAAACTTCTCATCCAAACGATCTAAATACGTGATGGGCGGTGGCTTCAGCATTCATGAAGTTCCTCCACTTATAGGCCCCACGGCAGATAACTGGGAGAGGTTCCAGTCAGACGTGGTCGAAAGTACTAGCACTTGTTTCTTTCAAGAGAAACAAGCGCCAGAAGTGACGAACTGCATTCTCACTGAGTCAACAGAGGTACTGGTAACCTTTTAGACAGCTTGCTCGTTATTCATGCTCGTTTTCGAAATGGCACGATCCATACAATTTTCAAGAAATATTTCTTATATTGATCCCTATAGAAAACAGACGACGACGTCTGTTTTAACTATGAAAAAGGCAGCAGTAACTATGTCTAAGGGCACAGTTTTCTTCATCATGTTTATAATTTCTTCCTTCTTGGACCCAAATATCTTCCTCAGCATCCTATTTTCGAACATACTCAGCCTATGTTCTTCCCTTAACCTTTCAAAGCCTAGCGGTAACTTTACATACGACCAGGTTTGACAATAAAACATTCTACGTGGTGCCCACATTGCGTTTATGTGTTTTGTACGGATCTCAGAACAAACAGCAACTTTTGCCTTACAAAACATTAAGATACTGGTTTTTATAACAGAAGTGGAGAGTGTTTACAGCGCGGTACGCACTAAGTTCTTGTATAAAACAGATACGCTTCGTCTTTAAAGGGTTAATGTGGGACGGCAAGGTTAATACCCATATAAGGCAGAAAAAATTATAGTACTCCATATTTTATGTTTACAATAATATCATTAACCTTTTAAAGCCTAGCGGTAACTTTACGTACCGCCAGGTTTAACATTAAAAAATTCTACGTGGTGCCCATATGGCGTTTATGTGTTTTGTGTGGATCTCAGAACAAACAGCAACTTTTGCCTTATAAAACATTAAGAGACTGGTTTTGTATAACCCAAGTGGAGTGTTTACAGCGCGGTACGCATTTAGTCCTTATATGAAAGAGATACGCTTCGTCTTTAAAGGGTTAATGCAGTGTGTTTTCTGCGAGGTAATAATTTCTGAAATACTGTTTACTGCGTCTTCGACGGAACAGAACAGCAGTCATCCTATTGCCAGTACTACTGTGTACGTGGTAGCTCAGTGCAAGATCACAATTTTTTTTACATGGCGCAGCAGCCCCTAGTGGGTCAGGGTCTCCTCATTATCGAGGCTTCACGATCACCCTCACACACACCATACACGGTAAGGACCGCTCTGGACGAGTGATCAGCCCGACCCACACATCTCTGCCTGACAGCACAACAACAACAACAACAACAACAACAACAACAACAACAACATACATCAATGTCCCCGGCGGGATTAGAACCCACAATCCCAGCAAGGGAACGGCCGCAGACCCACGCCTTAGACCGCGCAGCCACTGGGATTGGCGTAAGATTACCAATACGCCTACATATTCAACTCAACAGCAGCACGAGAACAGCGAATTGCAGATTTGGAAAGCACAGTTCACGACTGTTGGGTCTGTACCATGCACATAACTACAATCCAAAGAATCAAACCATCATAGGCACACAAACATATTGAGTGTGCATCACAGAGACGTTACGAGAAAAACGTTGTTATGCGCGCAGCAAGTGAACTTTCTGCTGCTTGCTGCCTCCCCATGTGTGACGTGTTTACTCCGCCCACACGACGGGTCAAGTTTACATTAACTTCACTAAATCCACGGTAACTTAAAGGATCTTCCTCTCAGCTGATCAAGTAACTCCACGTTCTTTGTACCTTAGAGAGTGTTGCCACAGAAGCCCGCCGCTGGAGCTTCATCTAAGTTAAATACAGTCCACGTTCTTCAACCCATTACGGTCACTCTAAGACCGATTTTTAACGTCATTTAACACTATTTGATTCAGGAAGTAGTCCTAATTCCCCCGGTTTCCCACTGGTTCAACGCATGTAATAAAATCTCATCTGCTTTACAATCGGGCAAATGATAAGATACCGTATATTTACAAACTAACCCTTCGGACCCTGGTGGTTGGTGCGTGCTCGGCCACACTGAGAGCAGTGTACGTATTTATACGTTCTGCAAGACTCTCACAACGAATAGCCGTCACTCACCGATCGGTCTTTCTAACGGAAGCAGTGTGCTCTGTGTGAGAAAGAACCTGCATCTGCTACATACAAAACACGTAAGATTAATTTTAGTCTTAACAGGGCTAATGAAATCCCTCTGCCCTGTGAAGAAGGCAGCACGTTCCTTGGTAACGTCGATATTTGTAACAGGCTTCTCGGAATCACATTCCAGAGGACAGTTCTTTTCCAAAAACATACACTTTGAAAACCCGCAAAACAACGCCAGTTACTTGTGGAGTAACTGGAAATGATTGTTTCCAGGAAACTTACACAGTCTCATGTCTACTAAGAGATGAGAACCATAACGTCGATTCATTTACAAGAATAGCTGTGAAAGTGCGTTCACTAGGATGTCTTTCCGCACGCAATTCGAGACCCGCGGACAGAATTTTAATAAAATGTGATATGGGTGAGTTTTACTAAAATTTGCTGACTCATTACAAGTTTGGTTAAAATAAGGCAATCTGGCCACTGAATTTAAATTGGCCCTGCATTTTAGGCAGAATGCATGATATGGTCATTATCATGATGATGATTATGATGATGATAATCATCATCATGGAAAACACATCACGTAATGACGTCTGAGACTAAGAACCACTCACATTCCGCCACGCACGTCTGAGCTCTGATGACACGGTTTCTATCATCAGGATCCAATGATACTTCTTTTGATTTCAGGTCCACTCGGACGGACCGACGGCCCTGTTTAAGCCGTAATCATCGTTACGGCATTCTAACTTAACAACTCACAGCTGCAGAGGCCTACACACGCTGCAAACCATCACACTGCACCACATTCGCTTGTCTGCATAAAATGGCAACAAGCAAATGGATGGATTAAAACAGGCAACAAACAAGGCGACTGCAATTGAAACCTAATCGCGTGTTTCCTTTGATGCTACCAGTACATTAAACAAGAACGTGAATTCAAATGATTGATACACAGCTGCGCGCGATTTATGTAACGTATATAATTTTGAAAGTGAAAAAGTGAACTGAACTGAAAATGAGAGAGATGCTTTATTGGAATTAACTGGGGGCATTTTTGTTCACAACTCGCTCACACTATATATATATATATATATATATATATATATATATATATATATATAAAAAAATTTTTTATAAGCAAGCGGAGTGTACCAGCATTAGGGAGAAAATTCCTATAAATGACAATCAACTGCAGCCATAAACAGTGCAAGGCCAATATGTAAACAGGCAGCCATTCCGTTCTTCTGGCATTCACATAGCGTCACCTCACAGAAGAACGGAATCCTCAGCGTCACCACCGTGGAAACCTCAAAACCCGCATGCGCACACGTAGGCCTACTCGGCAAATATGATGGACCAGGGCCCAAGTACAGTATAATGTTGTCTTAATTAAAGGCAGAGTTTACTTTAAAATTCTTCGCTCAGTGCATTGTTCTGATCAACACAGTCAATTTGTTACACCAACCAAATGCATTTTAATATTCACATACACGTGTTATGCATAAAGCTACGACATGTTTCGGCGCTACTGCACCACTCTCAGGGAGCACAGGCTGCCAAATCGAAAACCAATTATCACTGACGAGTCAGTATTTGTATGGTTTCACAAGCTGTTGTAGGCTACGTTGTTGATAACTTTATCGTATACAAGGTACAGCCTGTGTTTGAAACACATACGGTACAAACAGGATTAAAATATTCTATACACGATAAATATGCTTTCTAACAGAATACAATTACATTGCTGGTGGTTGAAACCGCTGGTGTTGCGGCGTTGTATGTTGACCTTAATACGTAACTCAATCCAAAGCGGATCGGTTCCTCTGAACAAACAGCAGGCCTATAAACAACGAATATATACTAAAATATTAAGTACAGATAATTTAAATTTGGAATAAAGTTTTCTATACTTAATATTTTAGTGAAGTGAAGTGAAGCGAAATGAAAGTACGGCTCCTCATTTTTTAACCTCGGCAGTACACAGAGTTAAAGTTTATTTTAATAAAATTAAATGAGAGAAACGGACTTACACAGGGATAGCCAGCCCGTTATATGACCCTGGCATCAACTATTTTCAGACCTCACAATGAATACATCCGTCTGGTTTCCGGATCCAAGCAACGCAAAGTTGTGTTGTTACGATGACAAATGATGTCTATGACATTCAGAAGGAGTGCCAGCTGCACGGCTACTTCTGATTGGTCGGCGCGACTGAAAGGAATGGCCATGGTCTTTTAACATTTGCAATGAACAGATATGACAAGCCTTTCCGGGCCCTGATCCCACGTTCGCTTGGTGACTACCAGCAAAGGATCACGAACTTTTAAAGATGACGTCCGTAGATGTTACATAATTCGGTATAAAAGCCTATCCTAACACGCTCTACTGCAGTCCACACTACCACTCGACTTTGCTGACATAATTTAATACTATTTTGTTTCTTAGAACCATCTGTTACGCGTAATGCATGAAAACATAGCCACAGCCTTACTTCTCATCTGTGGAAGTTCCAGGGTTCGAGCGATTGCTACTGTTACTCTGTTCAGCAAATCCGGGGATTAAATCTCGAGCTGGAGACAGACAGACAGACAGACAGACAGACAGACAGATCAAGTTGACTAAAGCTGTGAGCAGTTTTCACGAGTTCCTCCACACAAACACAAAAAAAAACACATACACACACATACGTCCTTTCCAGACCACCTACCATTTTATTTGATGCCGCACACGAGCACCCAACACTGTTCTTATATACATCAACAATAAACAAATAAACAGTGACATATTTACAGAAAATTAAAAACCAACCAAATGTGTTGTTTTTGGAAGACAGTATAGTTTGTTGGCTTTTAATTTTGTACGAATAAACAAGAAATGTACAGTAAATATGCAACGTAATAAAGCAAACGTAGAATTCTACAACTGCAAACCAACACAGTATACATCACTTCTGATTTACAACGAATTCATTGTTCCTCCAATACGTACACGGTTAATGGTGCACCAATTTAAAACGAAAAAGTGACTGTACGCCTATGACCTAGTGCTGGCACTTTCCAAATGTGATGACAACCAACAAGCCGTCCGCAGGCATCCAGCTGCTCTAGAAGTGGTTGCCTGTCGCTATGTAACCCGAATGTACGCCTACACATGGCAACCTAGGCGTTCGATCGCACTCCACGCTCTGCACAAGGCACGTCTGCTTTACACAATGCGACTGGTGTGACTAAGCGAGTCAAGTGAGTCACACCACAGGTCAATTGTTGTCTATAATACTCGACAGCCGCTACCTCACAAATTATGATGCGCTTGACGTGGTTCGGTTGCACACTCGGGTCGATCGTTATCGATTATAAACGACAGTAATATATCGCTATCAGTTATTATCGACTAGAATATTTCAGAATACGTTAATATCGATTATTATTGATCCTTACGGTGTTTCCGTGGAACAGGAAACAAATACGATGGAGGACCATCATATCACAGACACGTGGCCAGTATAATAATAATTCAATTCTCATTTATTAAATAATAATAATTAATATTTAATAATAAGTAAAAGGACTCCACCGTTAATATAAAGCGGTCATCGACATACGCCATATAACGAGAGTTTTGTGAATGCCTTGCAGTAACTGCAACAGCCAGGCCTATAGACAACGGTAACACACTTCAGTCCGTACTGTCTGCTTTTGTGGTACATTTAACGACGCTATCAGTACCTGAAGCCGTACAGCTTCGACTGGCGAATGGTAAATTGGAAAGGATTTGTATGGATGCCAGCTTGGCCAGATGGACACGATATCTAGGCATCTGCCTGGAAAGACCGAGGAAAACCACGAAAGCCCCCCCTCCCTCGCGTCAGGATAGTGGCTGTTACGTCCGGATTCGACATGGGTACGTCCCGAATAGGACGTGCTCGGCTCTCTGTTGTTTGAATCATGTTAGTTTGCTGGCAAAGTCAGAAACAGGCAT
>BLKM01000550.1:675374-752237 GCA_013340265.1 Coptotermes formosanus | reverse complement strand
TGGTGGTGGTGGTGATGGTGGTGATGGTGGTGGTGGTGATAGTGGTGGTGGTGGTGGTGGTGATGGTGGTGGTGCTGGTGGTGATGGTGGTGGTGGTGGTGGTGGTGGTGGTGCTGGTGGTGGTGATGGTGGCGGTGATCGTGGTTGTGGTGGTGGTGGTGGTGGTGGCGGTGGTGGTGGTCGTGGTGGTGGGGATGGTGATGGTGGTGGTGGTGGTGGGGATGGTGATAGTGGTGGTGGTGGTGGTGGTGGGGATGGTAGTGGTGGTGGTGGTGATGATGATACAGCAGAGCCGATGAAGGGAGATATAACACGTGGTCACGTCTCTCCTCTGCTTTCTACTTAAATCAATGGCAGCAAGTTTACGAAAGGACGAGACGCCAATTACATCCTAACAAAGTTCTCCTAACAAATATTTGTTTGAAGATTCCACTTTCCTGGGATATCGCGCCATGTACAATGGTACGACTTTTCGAATCAGTTTATTGCCTCCAACTGGAGGGTAGGTACCCACATACTAAACTACAACGTGTCACACCAGAGAACTGGAATCCTCATCAGTGCCAATGTGTGAGGCCTTTAAATCTCGAAAAGTATTCATTATTATTTTATGAACACAAGGTGACATTTCTTATCGACACTTTCAAACGCCGGACAGTCACTGCGTTACACTCACGTACAGAGATAAAGTGGTTGTAAATCTTTAGGCGTACTAGATGACCATCATCAAGGCATACCGTCGTGTTTCGACATCCTAAAACTCTACTGCTACAATCATTACTGACTTCAAGATTTCAAGGCACCTCCGTGACGAAGCCGACCTTGTTTTTCGCCGAAAACAGGACCACCAGTCAGAGTATGTGTGCACCTCGTAAAGCCATGCTTCTACAAGAATTATGTGGCAGAGGGGGAGGTTTCTCTCTGATCAGATCGGTTTTCCCCTGTCAGTGTCATCGCACCAAAGCTCCTTCTATCACCGACGCGTTACATAATGTTAGCAACTGACAGCGTTCTTAAATAACATATTTTAACACAATAAATTTATCTGATAAAACAAATGCAAAAGGTATCGACGTGAAAGACCAAGCACCAAGTTTGCATGGCTCTGCTGTGAGACAGGCAGCGTTCAGTCTGCCATGAGATCTACAGCTAAAGATGAGTCACAGCGTCCTTCAAGTGTTTAATTGACGTTAACGAAACGTAAGGCCATTAAACGCCATGTTTACTGCCGGCAATCCATTACCGAGCCGAAAGGCTGTCCAACACGATACGCCTATCAGCAAACTACAGTCATTACTCCTCGACAACGGCTCACCTTCAGAGCTCTCAACTAGAGCATCTGACACGATGTCGTTAAACAGTTTGAGAAAAATAATCCACGCACAGATATCCTGACTTTTTGGGAGTGCAGCCGGCGTAAACAAAACTTGAAATTTCCTCGAAAATTCCTCGAAATTTTGAAATGGCGGATGAAGGAAATGGGGAATATTTACGTCTTGTGGGAAGTGACGCATTGTCGTTGGGCAAGTAGTGCCTGACGTTTCCAAAAACGACAGTCTTCATTTTCAAGGTCAAGCGACACAGCACCAAGTAAACAGACAAGAAGCAACTGATTGAGTCCTCACAAGACTACAGCCCTTCGAGACGCCGCGAACTACTCGCCCAACGACACATCCGACACGAACCTTCGTCACCAAGGCTGAGGACCTCGAATCTCGCAGATGATGATTTCACAGGCCCACTGTCGTGAGTAAGTGTTCTACATAAGGCCGTGCCATGGCTCAGGCGGTTAGCCGCCGGCCTCCCATCGCGGAGGCCCGGGTTCGATCCCGGGTCAGTCCATGTGGGATTTGTGGTGGACAAAGTGGCACTGGGACAGGTTTTTCCCCGAGTTCTTCGGTTTTCCCCTGTCAATTTCATTCCACCGGTTCTCCCTTACTAGGAAAAGGACAAAAAATAATAATAATCATCATCATAGGGTTGCACAATAAGCCTCATGGCTGCAGTGCGTCCATAGCGTGCGGGGCCCTTCACCACTAAAAAAAAAAGTGTTCTACATAAATTCCTTCTCTCTGAATTTAGGCAGGACATGAGCAAGTGTAAACACAGTGCTCCGAGTTCAGACAGACTCCACATACGGCTACATGGCTAACGAGATTATCACACAAAGCGACATAATGGTTAAAAAATTGCGGCGATTATACAAGCAATATAAAATAAGCTTTGTGACAAAATAAATATGTACATAACACTTCTCGAAGACATCTTGTCGACATAATCGACAAATTCAACTCATCATGTGTCACGTAATACGTGCTTATTGCAAGCCAACTGATCCTTTCCTTTGCCTTAGAACACAGCGAATAATTATGTTTCATTTTTTCTGCGGCAGAACAAAAGTGCCCCAAGCGTGCACTTACCACATCCCGAGAGAAGCACAGTTATTTGCGTGATTTCAGCCTTTCGCCGCGGCAAAAATGAGACTTTCGATCTTTTGAGACGTTAACCTTTTAAAACCTAGCGGCAACATTACGTACTACCCGGTTTAACATTCAAAAAATCTACGTGGTGCTGACATTGCATCAATGCATTTTGTACGGATCTCAGAACAAACAGCAACTTTTGCCTTATAAAACATTAACAAACTGGTTTTTATAACCGAGATTCAGAGCGTTTACAGCGCGGTACGCACTGAGTCCTTATATAAAACAGATACGCTTCGTCTTTAAAGGGTTGTGGCGCTGATAGGCAGTTAGTTGCCGACGTTTCCGGACAGCCTGTCGGTCCCATCTTCAAGGGTCTTGGACTACTTGACCTTTGAAGATGGGACCGACAAGGTGTCCCAAAAAGTCCGTAACTAACCAATCAAAGCTGTGTAACATCCCCAAAAAGCAACGTCCTCATCCGTTATTTACCTCGACACATAACTTTAAATTGAATAAATGAGGTTTAACAAATTTCTGGCCAGCGAGCCTTGCACCATACGGAAGAATTTACGGCCACAGGATAAGAAGGCGGGTCTGAGAACAGGGCACAGTAGGTGATAAACTTAAACTTTTACTTCGGTAAATTTTATTTTTGTAATCTGTAGTAACCACTGCAATTGCATCCCTGGGACCCCCTTTTGCAGCATTACCCGAAGGCCTCAAAAACGAATAACGTCAAAGTTCTGAGAGATACATATCACACAAAGCAGCAGACATGAATCCAGCACTCTCATTTTTCCCTTTTACCGACCTTATGAGCTAATAGAAAGCCAGCCACTTGAATTCTCGCCCAGATCACTGCCCTGATTTGTCGTCGTTTTCTGAAGTTTCTCCAGCCGAGTAAGAGTAGAAACTGGAATAAACTGCCACACATCCGGTTCTCCATCACCCTTTCCACTTTAATTTCTTTCATTATCCACTTGTCATTAGGCACGAAATAACACCGACCGTCCATTAACCACTCATTTAAGACTGCCTTCATTCACGGTTCATTGTATTTCACAGTACTTTTCATCACATTCTCTCTTCGGCATTTTACAGCCCTTACGGTTTTTCAATTACGCCTTAAATCATCTAAGGGCACTGTGTCAGCTTAAGAGTTTATATGGTACAGGTGAATGGCCATACAACACAGGGGACGTATCAGAATGGGTAAGATGTGTCAAGAGACGGAAGCGGCGTATTTCAAGGTAACATCCAAAATTCCCACGGACAGCCTGACGAAAATCACAGAACCTGTAATGACAGTCAATAAAGCGGCAGAGATTGGAACCGGATACCTCCCGTATACATGCCGGGGACTGGCGCTGCACCAGCTAGTTGATATTTTGGGGTACGGACGAAATGCAAGCGTGATTCTTGGAGGTTAGCGGGGTTGCAGGTGCATGGAGAGAATGTGATTTTAGCCAACAACAAGAAAGTTATCCAGGCCGCCGCTCAGGTGGGAGGGAGTCCGCGTGGCCGCCTGGTTAAAAACCACATTCTCTCCATGCACAAGCTACCCCGCTAGCTTCGAAGCAACACGCAAGCACAGCATCCGTATCCTTACATTTGATGCACCTTCGCTAACCCTTTAAAGACGAAGCGTATCTGTTTTATATAGGGACTCGGTGCGTACCGCGCTGTAAACACTCTCCACTTCGGTTATAAAAACCAATCTCTTAATATTTTACAAGGCAAAGTTGCTGTTTGTTCTGAGATCCGTACAAAACACATAAACGTAATGTGGGCACCACGTAGAATTTTTTAATGTTAAACCTGGTGGTATGTAAAGTTACCGCTAGGCTTTAAAAGGTTAAATAACATAAGCTTCGAACCAATTACGTTCCTTCACTAGAACACTGGACTACCGGTAACCTTATTTACGCAGGTAACAACCAACGTCGGTAAAAACGTGATGCAGAGAAACATGCAGGTAAACTTCACGTTATCCACACCCGAAGTGGACACAAAGCCATTCCACAGTTGCTACAAACCCAGTGACTGTGACAAAGGTCAAGTTCCGGAACTAGGATGTACGGCCATGGGCTTTGAATGAATAACGCTTGGCCAGTTCTCATATAAAACAGCTGTGTCGAAATACACTGTTGTATTCCTGCAGTTCCGCAGGTATAAATGTGGTGTTTGGTAGCAGAATAAATTTATTCGGCAAACAAAAAGCGCTAAGCGTGACGTATTTGCTCTAAAATCAGGGGCTTTAGCAGGATATTTGTGAAACATGAGTGCAGGGCATATGACTGCCGTGGGACACAGCAGATAATCTGCATCATCGTAACGTTTCATGCCCGGCGCAAACACACTTTGGTCTGACACAGCAATCAAATAAATTAACGGACACACACACTTTATAATAAGACAGCTTGGGGGCTACATCACTAGTCCTGAAGAGAGTGCTGCCGCTGAATTGGCATAGAGACTACTCCAAAAAGAACTACAACACTACAAGAAGACGTTGATTGACCTAAATGTCACTTGCAAAACGCAACAGGTTCGGAAAACTACATAGATATGTTGTTATAATGCTATGGAATGGAAATGAATGTGGAAAAACTACGGTAGTAAGAATATCAAGGCAAACCTCCCCATTACAGATTATGAAAGACAAAAAAAAAACTGGAGAGTGTAAAATATTTCAATCAATTGGGTAGCATAATAACAAATGATGCAAGATGTACGCGTGGAATTAAATCTAGGATTGCCATGGCAAAAACAGCACTGAACAATATTACCGTCTTTTGCTCAATTTGCCCGACTTTTCCTTTACGTGCTAAGCAGAACGTACTAGCTCGCGTTTCGCATGCTCTATCTCAGGGAATATTTGACGTATAGGCTCCTAAGTCGGACTTTAAGTCTAACCAGTCTTATAACAGGAATAATTTCAATGTCAATTTATTTACGTATATATACACTTATATAAACTTAGTTGACTGTAATCTGTTATCACACAGGACGCGGGCACCACCGTCTTAGCCGGCAAGTCGAGCACTCACCTCCCCCACCACTCACTTCCAAAACGCAAGTGCTCCTAACCTTCTGCGAGCAGTGCCGAAAAGCCTCACCCAGCTAAATAGTTTCAACGATTACAACAAGAAGAAGGCTCTTTTCACCAGCAAACTGTACTTCAAGGAGGAAACTAGCAAAGCGCCACATTTGGAGCATGTCTTTGTATGGTCCTGAAACTTGGACACTTTGGAAAATAGATCAGAAGTACTTGGAAAGTTTTGAAATGTGGTGCTGGAGACGGATGGAGAAGATCAGTTCGACCGATCGCGTGAGAAATGAAGTTTTACAAAGAGTCAAGGAGGAGAGGAATATCCAACGAACAATAAAAGAAGGAATGCTAAATAGGTTGGTCACATATGACGTAGGAAGTACCTTCCAAAACACATTATTGAAGGAAAGATGGAGGAAAAGGTAAAAGTGACAGGAAGACGAGGAAGAAGACGTAAGAAGCTACTGTATTACCTTAAGGAAAAGAAAGGATACTGGAAATTGAAAGAAGAAGCACTAGACAGCACTCTGTGGAAAACGCGCCTTGGAAGAGGCTATGGACCAGTCGTAAGGCAGACTACAGAATGAATGTTGTAAAATGGCCGCGATCGAATTCGGGATCTGGAAAAAGAAACTCAAACGTCATAATTTCAAATACGTCATCAACTACAACGTTAAGCAGTACCAAAAACTGCATTCACGTGAGCATCAGTACAACATTTCAATACATGACACGTAAGAAGACAGCCACACTGCTTCTACATTTAACCTTTAAAGCCTTGTGGTTACTTCACGTACCGCCAGCTTTAACATTCAGAAATTCTACGTTCCGCCCACAGGGAGAATTTGTGTATTTCGGAGAAAACAGCGATTATTTCCTTATACAGCATTAAGTGATTGGTTTTTATAACTGAAATGGAAAGTGTTTTCTGCGTGGTAGGAACTGGGTCCTAAATAAAAGATATTACGTTTCGTTCTTAAAGGGTTAAACTCTGGTACATGTACTCATAGCATATCGCTTCTAGGACTTTCGCTGTCACTGCCTGCACATTTTCAGTTCTTGAATATCAATTTTAAAGCTCCCTTATAAACAGCACACAACTGATTATTTGAAGCACGGCCCGATAAGTGCAAGTATTTTAAACTCGTCTTTCCACTTTTTGCACAACAAACACATCACGGTAGAAATCGTGTGACCTATAAATAAACAATAAAGGGTACGCTGATCTCTTCCCTCACGGCGAACATGTACTACACTCACACCAATTAATGGATACTTTGCAAACTGTCGAAAAATCGGAATTAACCTATACACTGAATGAACAATCAATCCCTTCTCTAACTCACGCAACTTGTACAAAAGGAACCTGAGACCTACACACTGCTTCATCTCCATCGGCTTGTATCATTTCGTAAATATCAGCGGCATTTGTCCAGTTTCACACAAAAAGTCGCTTCTCCTCGTATTAGAAATGTACGCCCACTGCTACCGCGAAAGCAACCGAATCAAATTACACCACGCATTAGTCATGACTCATGCTGTCACAAGATCCAACACACGCGCCATCTCGGCAGCGGGGGGGGGAGGGGGGGGGGGGGGAAGGCGTATGAATCTTTACTGCCTCGCCACGAGAGGCTGACATCTTCAGCACATATGAAACAAAACAGACAACCTACGTACAATGTCACACTACGGCGCGTTCGCGAAATGTTTATACCTCCTCGGCTATCCTAACAGCATGATGCAATTTCACTGGAAGACAGTGCATTTATGCCAATTTTACGACACCGGTAACAATAAAACGTACTTTGATCTTCACGTAAAGTACACAGTATCTTTGCCCGATTTTAACCAAATTTGGAATTTTTCAACAGATTTTAACAGAAGTCCCCAGCACCAAATTTCATGGAAATCCGCCCTTCCACGCAGGCGAACGGACGGATGGACAGACAGACGAACTGATGGACAAATAGACAGACGGAGGGACATGACAGAAATTAGGCACTTTTCGCGACTATGTGAACGCGCCTAACAAGTGAGGAAATGCAAGCATTATGACGCGTTCACTCTTCTAAAAATCTGATGCTTCAAATACTTCGTGGTTTCTCAGTATCCTAACAACAGCGCTACAATGAGCATGACAGAAATTTCAGTATTCGCGCCAAACATGACTGCGAAAGCGCAGGGACGCAGAATCTCGTGGAGCTGTTCATGTAACGTGGCTACTGCAACGGTTACACAAGTCTTCGTAAAATTATCAAATATGAAATTTAACAAAAATCCGTCCGACAGTTACTGAGTTGTTATACGCGCAGACACAGAACGGACTGAGAAAATTTTAATGGGCGCTCCGCAGGGGCATGAGCACTCCTAAAAGTCAACACCATTCATTCATTCATTCATTCATTCATTCATTCGTTCATCCATCCATCCACCCATTCATTCATTCATTCATTCATGTCCAATTCAACGTATTTTCTCCGTGTCTGGACCATATTCCGCACGACAAAAAGGAAATTTGTCAACACAGGTGTCCTTATTGACAATGTCCGAAAATTTACCGATTTTCATGAAATTCGAAAAGCACCGTTCAGAACGCTACAGGTCCCAATGACACCGCAGTTTCTTCCAATCACATATTCAACAATTTCGGCAAAGACCTGATAAATATGAGGCACATCAACGTCGTTAAAAGCAACCTTGATATTACCTTCTGTATGGTTACATACCATCTCGAAAATGTGACAGATTTACGAACATTCTTACTGTTATTGCTATACTTAAAATATATAACATGGCGACCACGCGCAATGTAATAGATCTGACAACAACATGCAGGTGAAGTTCCACGCTGACTATTTAACAGATCACACGCCTGACAAATCAATGAACTTGGCATTCCAAGTCTTGCGTACGGAAGTCAGGTATTATGAAAAAGGCGGGAAAGAAGGAAAACCACAACTTTTTTTTTCTATTTGGTGGCGCAGAGCAGCGGAAGATGACGAATATTTACACAGATGCTGTACGACACCTAATATTTTACACACGGTCAACTTCTGTTAATTAGTGCGGCGGGAAGTAATTTTGTATGTTACTCCAGGCAATTTGAAATATCTGGGCTTGCCAGTCCATAGTACGAACGCTTTCAAGGTACCAGAGTGAACGATGTACTTTTGTAATTTCACTGTGGACCAGACACCGTATGTAGTTAAATAAATAATTAGGTAAAGAGACCGTATACAGTTACGCTTAACAATGATATAAACAATTTTAAACTCAACTTTAATACAGCATACATAACCAAACATTTTCTACGTACCGCGTAACCATCTGAATTTCGTATCACCCTCGCCAAACATCCAATAAAACAAATTGATTTCAAAAGAACTGAACGTCGTTATGTCATACACGATACGACTAAAAGCGCATAAAATTAGCTAACGCGAATATACAGTGTGTCTTTAGTTACTTGTATTTATGAACGTAAAAAGAAAAAAGTGACATTTACCTCATTTCCCCTGCGCACTAATGTGTCCACAATATGTGCACGACGCTGACATGTAACAAAGCTGTACTATGTAGATCCTATTAGACAGGCCTACTCATAATACAGTGAAACCTGCCTATAACGAACAGCAAGAGACCGAAATTATTTCCGTTGCAGGCAGGTTCCATTTCGTACATGTACTTAGAAGTCCGGATGAAGTCTGAATCCTCGGGAGTCCAAATCCTCGGCACTGTAAAACGTTTTCGCTAAAGACAGGTTTCTGTTATATCCACGCTCCGTTTAAGACAGGTTTCACTCTACTGTCAGGCTATACCGATTCCCGCTGATGATGCTGAACAACTTTCCGTCTAGAGATAGAGACAACAGGGATCCATGGATGAGTAAATGCTACGCATGTCCACAATAAACCTGATTTAATATCCATGCTAGCGACAGATATTTCAATTTCCAGCCAGATTTACGTCACCGTGTTTATCGGGAAACGTCAATATTACAACAACGTGAGTTATGAATCAAGACGAGCGCAGAAAGGGGCTAACTGCAGCTGAAATGAAAATCGATCAGTGCAGTCGCTCGTGACCCAGATACAAGCAGCAATGGGGGTTCTTAGAACTGCAGACATCCACTGCAACCTCAAGCACGGTACGCCTAAAGACAGCTAGTGCTTGGAGGCCGACCACGCGGCGCACACACAGTAGAGAAGAAATTTATATGATGCTGCGATATCACTTTAAAATGGGGGATGGACACACCATTTCCAGTTCGTCATTAAGTAGTCAGTACAACGCTATATGACACGTGTAGTTACATAAGAGTTGCTGCACAACAAAGCAGTAAAACGAAGCAACACGAAATTTATCAAAAATGCTGGCTGAATATTGGGGAGTAGTGACAGGAAGCATGATGGTGTAAGTCGAAAAATTTATCTTTTGCTTCCTATCCACCTATCCCAGTATTAGGACATTAAACCCCCACACGAGAAAATATTCTACATACTGGCTGCGGTAGTTGTGACTCGTTACGGCGGTACGGCTGTTAGGTTCTGGATCGACCCTCCTTCAGTCCCGATACGGTGCCCAGCGACTTCCAGCTCTTTGGACTCCTTAAAAAGCGCCTGGGTAGCAAGCGAATTGCAACAGACGCCAACGTTAAGCAAGCTGTCAGTTGGCTTCAGACACTTGACACTTAATTGTTCCACCTTCGAGAACGGCGACAGAAATGTCTAAATGTCAGTGATGACTGCGTGGATGTCTGATGTGTACCATCTGCTACCCACGTGCCATGTACACATCACATGTAAAGTTTTCGGCTGAGTGTCTGTTTGCTTATTCCTTGATACTTCTTGCATTAGTTTCAGAAGAGGGACTACGTTCCGTTGAGTTTGTTAGACCGTGTATAAAATGCAAGCATAATCGAAATTAGTAATACAGCCGAAGAGAAGTTTCAGTCACAAAGAAAACCAGACACAAAGCTTTATGCAACTACTGACAAGTGAATAACTGAATTAATACGCACGCGTGACACTTGGAACATGGGCCCAAAACGTGAATACAACACGTGGGATCTAGGGACCTGCAAACACATTAATCTGATGCACTAATGCCCTCGGGCCGCTGTTTGAGACACAGCCCTCAGCACCTATGCACACCACTGGCACGCCGAAGGGAACATCAGAGCTGCAATTCGCGTTGAGGTAAATAATCGCATTATCCAAAACGCTGATTTCCTATCGCGGGTCTGCTTTGGTTCGTTTTCGAGCGGATTATTGTTTCTGCCGATGAAACAACCTTATGAGCAAAGCAAGCTATAAATAAACATCAAACACTCTCGAAAGGTCATACATAACATATAACTGAGAACTGTAAAGGTTACACGCGCGGTGGGGGCGGCACTCGCATGGCTGGCCGACACATTTGGTTCTCGTTTATCATTTGATTAGACAGAAGGGAGTAACGATGTAAACAAAAACACGTTTCGCATGATGATAACGCTTTCCAAGAAAGCAAGCGAAGCTACCGAAGTGCTGCTGTTTCGTAAGCCGACATAACCGACAGGTATGGATGGCACGTTCCAGTCGCATTAGTGTACAACTCGAAACGTTTTCACTTCATGCAATTGTAGACAGGAAACCTGGTCTTTTAACTTAAAAAGGAAACTCTCTCTCTCTCTCCCAACGTTCCCTCTATTTTTTTACAGCTGCACGGACCTGCTACTGTTCTGAGCAGAAAATTCTTACACGACCTGACGACTGCGCGGCACTTGGAAATTTTTTTTGTAATATGCATAATAAGAATATTTACAATGAAAACTGAGACATCCCAGCTGCGCGGCAACAATTCAGTGTGTACGGGGCCATTTCAGTTACTGCGCGGCCGCGCAACCGCGCAGCTTAGAGGAGACATTGTTCTCTCCACTCAAAATTCGACCCATTTCACCTTCCTACTGACCGATCGCCGGTCTGTTTATGTCTTCACCCTTCTGGATTGTTGCGCGGAGTAGGTTGCTAGCTGGTTACCGACGTTTCAGGACAACATATCCGTCCCATCTTCGAGGGTAGCAGTCTTCTTGGATTAGACTGCTTGACCCTTGAAGATGGGGCAGATATGTCGTCCCGAAACGTCGTTAACCAGCTACCGATCTACGCCGCGAAACACCCCAGACATGCGAAGAGCTCATTTACGGTGGGGCGGAAGCATGAAATCTCTGTGACATATTCGCCAAAGAAGAGACAACAAATAACAAACAATGCATCTAGTAAACAAATGCTTTGTTACTATTAACCTTTTAAAGCCTAGCGGTAACTTTACGTACCGCCAGGTTTAACACTGAAAAATTCTACGTGGTGCCCACATTGCGTTTATGTGTTTTATACGGGTCTCAGAACAAACAGAAACTTTTGCCTTATAAAACATTAAGAGACTGGTTTTTATAACCGAAGTGGAGTGTTTACAGCGCGGTACGCACTGAGTCTTTATATAAAACAGACACGCTTCGTCTTTAAAAGGTTGATTGCAGGAATGCACTCTGGCAACTAAATCTGACAGACGGAGGTCCAGTTGCTGTGCGCGAGCGTCGGAAAATAAATAGGTAAAATAGACGCCAATCATTTTCTTCTCCTATACGGTCATTCCACAGTACGATGCGTCAAAACGGCCCAATAAACAGCATGTAAAAAGCGCGATTACAACGTTTTATGCACCTACCTATATAACCTTTGCATCTATAGGGCAGTTACTCTGAAACAACCTCAACACACCCCGTACGGCTCCTGATACACGACAAACTGTAACTCGTTCACAGAAGTTAATGTAGTTGTAACTTAGTAACACAGAAGAACATGCGTAAATGGACAAATAACTTCTAACGACCGCTTGTGAAAAATTTAAACCTGAAACAATAATGGGAATAAGGAACCTCACGGAAATGACTTAGCTCAGTAACCGGAAGTCAATTCCGCAGGTCAATAACGCATAAAACATGCTCCAGACTTGAAACCAGCAGCCCGACTGCCATATGCCTATAGGTTATGGGCACACGGCAGATTAGCCATTTGAAGGCTAACATTAATCTTCATTATATAAAGATGCAGTTCGTACGCCAATCGGAACACATGCTTCCAGCATGACCTCCCGTAAAACGGATACGCAATTGCTGTAGACCCTCGAATTAACGGATCTCGGATGTACGCATTTCCTAAATAACGGTAGAAACCTGTTACGAAATTTTCGTCCGCAATGGGAATAAGCAAAATTAATTATCTTGATTGTTAATTACCGAAACGGCCGCTATGTGGCGGACAAGGACGCGCGATCACTTTGATGACAGTCGCGTGGAGGTGGTTGTGTATTGCTTTTTTCATAACCTGGATCGCGGATTTATTACATTTATCTGAAATTTACTAAATTCCAATTAACATTCACTATAAGGTTAATTATATTTGTGTACAGTATTACGAGTATGCGTTAGTGTTATATATACAGTACCGCATTACTGTTTTGGCGTCGTCTTAGGCTCTATATATAAGTGTATATATATATATATATATGTACATACTTTGGAAGTACCGCACAATTGGCATTATCGCACCATCCACTCCCCGGTTAGTCCGTTCATTCGAGAGCCTAAAGTACAAAGAATTACAACTCAAACTACAAACTAAAAGAAACGCTTGCTCCTTACTTGAAGCGGCTTTAAATTCTCCAACAATTACACGCCCAAAATTCAAAAGCAAAATTAACCAAGTCTTCAACTGCTACTACGTTACTATTAGGCCTACTATGTGAAATGACCTCTGTGTTATTTTCCTTTCGGAAACCAGTGAGAAACGCTGAAAACTTTCCCCTCAAAAGTCTCTACATTTAACATCGGCAGACGGTGTCTATTACTCGCATTTGCTGTTCCCACGCCACAAGAAGTGTGAAAGACTTCAAAAAGTCAGCGGTTGGCTGCACAACACTGGCCGCTTCGTTAAGTCCCATTAACATTTGTCGGTTTGTTGTACAGCTGAACAAAGAGGTGCCGCATGAAATCGGCTAACACTAAAAGCGTTCACACTGTACTACCAACTGCCAGGAAGGTTGGTCACTCCCGTTTACGAGACAGACGGACAGAGAAAGTGTACACATAAAAGCGGTCTTAAAACGTTCACTTCGTTTACAGACTTCTTATACGCAACGCGGCAAGCGGCTATGAGAGATTTGCCTGTTTTACACAATACTGCAATTCGTTACCAACCGGTTGCAGGAATTTATGTTTCTGAAAATCACAGCAGCTGGCAACACAAAGCCTTTATCGGAAACTGGGTGTTTGGAAAACGATAATCAAAGTCTAGTCTCATATGCAAACATTAAGGCAAAATTGGCCGAGTCGTGCCATGCCTCAGACGGCTGGTTGACGGTCTCGCACCTTCTACGCATTATTTATATTACAGGCAAAGCTTTCTCTATGCACTCCATGAAGGCATACGGGGGAGTGGCGGTACAGGCCCCCTTATTCCTAATCTCGACAGCAGACGGAGGTAAATGGTTAGTATCACTTAACCCTTTAAAGACGAAGCATATCTGTTTTATATAAGGACTCAGTGCGTACCGCGCTGTAAACACTCTCCACTTCGGTTATAAAAACCAGTCTCTTAACGTTTTATAAGGCAAAAGTTGCTGTTTGTTCTGAGATCCGTACAAAACACATAAACACAATGTGGGTACCACGTAGAATTTTTTAATGTTAAACCTGGTGGTACGTAAAGTTACCGCTAGGTTTTAAAAGGTTAATGGTCTCTTTACTCCCCAGAAAAGGGCCCTTGGTACCCACTTAATAAGAGGACGAATGAGCTCCAGAGCCGGTCTGGACACACCGGCTGTAATTTAAGCGCCAGATCTGACTGGGCAGATTTGCCCGCCAAACCCCACGTGTTACCGCCACTGTCGTCCCTGCTAGGCTCGATGGACAGCACCACTGTTAACATTATTTGTTCCCCTCACTTCAAAGTACCGTAACGTGATGTGCAGTCGAACCCGGTTATAACGATATTGGTTTATACGACATCTCGCCTATGACGTCAGATATTCTGTGGTACCAATTAATTTCTCACTTTTAACCATAAAGTTATACTCTTCGGTTATAACAACGCTCGTTTATAACGACACAAAATATTCAGTCCCTTTCATGACGTTATAATCGAGTTCGACTGTATTTTAATAGCGACGTTAGCAGTACATATAACTGAACTCATCCCAATGGCTGTTCGACGATCCCGCGCGAATCGGTAAAAGCAACACCACTGACAATAAAAGGTAAACACAATAACTGTCCCCTGTGCTGGATTAAGCACTAGTGCCGCAGAGCAGTACCGCTCCTAGCATTTTTAAACATTCGCAAATGATGAAGGCTGGTGGGAAGCTTCACACCCCGGACACTTCAGCCCAGGATAAAGAACATCCGATATCCACTGAACTGGAGACTGTGTCCCAGAGCCAGAACGGACGCTGAGAAAAAGAGTATAACGCCTGCGGGAAGTTGAACCCCAATACCCACCAAGCAGAATGGACGGATAAAGCGGGAGTTAAAAATAATAATTAACTGGACCGCAATGTTTATTAAAGTCATTCGAGAACCGGCGGCATCGCAGATCATAACAGCCTTAGTCACAACTCCTGTCCGCAGCCAATTCGCTCCACCAATTCAGACCACGAGGGGGCAACGATGTAAGCAGGTTTCATATTTTGCGTGTCAGACCAGGCCCGCGAACCACTGTTCGAAAATCACAGCTTCAACCCCCACATCCCTTATTTTCTGTCCCATATCGCAGTTCTGTTGCAATTTACTAGCCAAGCAAACAGCCACTCGCCAACTGCAATGAAACTTGTATATTTTGCAACAGGATAAACAACGACTCCGCGAATTAAAACACGGAATTCGAAACTAAAACAAACGACGGTCGGGCGTAAACAATGACACAATGGCTTATCAGACACACGCTCCCAGAACGTAACCTGGAACTCTGAGGGCCTTTATGCGCCATGCTGGCCTCCCATTTCGTGCATGGTTGCCTAAGCAGTATGATTTCGCCATGCCAGCATTATTATTTTACCAACACAGACACCGTAACTATCACAAATAACTGGGACATTATAATTCCAACATTGCCCTAATTCACTCATCTATATGTTCACAAATTCAAACACAAACAATCTAGGGTAAAGGGGCAAAATTAACAAACTATCACAATTAATAAACACGCAAGTCTAATGAACAGTACCACAACAAAATTTATCCCTTGAGTGTACTGGATGCAGAGCTATGTTGACGAAAACGACTGTGTAAGATAAAAAGGAATCAGATACAAAGGTGACAAATAAATAAAAAATCTGCTTGTTTCATTGGACCGCACGCGTATAACAACGATAGCTGCACATGCATATAATGGCGAAATGAATTCTAAGCTGATGTCGTCCCAGAGAAAGGCCGCACAATTGACTTTTACTTCCCTCTGCCTTCATCACAACGCTTTCCTTACACGTTAACGTAAATCTATCGCCACGGCAATAAGCAGTTATCTGTTCTGGGGAGTACGACCACGAAAAATTACCTCTGAGAATAACATTGTATTTAAATATATGGAAATAGAGTGGCTCCGACTAAACTCTTCATCCCTGAAAACGAATATTTTATCGCTCATGAAAACCACCACCAAAAACGTTCGACTACAAGCAAATTTATTACCACGAAGGGAAAATCCACTATCCCTTCTAGAATTCAGCATTAAATCACAGTAGTAAGTCATAAGCTACGCACCGTGCTTCATGTCTCAAACAAGCTATACCGCCCGATCTCTTTCAAACAGGGACTGCTTTGTGCAAGAGACTCGAAACAACGTGTTGTCTTCTCTATACAGTTTAGCTAACAAGAAATATCCTGTTGCTAACTTGACCAATGGTTCACCAGCGTAACTAAGCAAGCCTTCCCATGCTCTACGTACTGCATCTCCTTACAGTAACCATTTTAGACTAAGATTAACTGGTATTATGTTTAGAAATACAGTTCGCACCGCGCAGTAAACAACCTAAGTATGGGTTATAAAAACTTTGTAGATGACGCTGTATAGGGAAATACGAGTAATCGCTGTTTGTTCTGCTATTCATACAAGACGGGCAAATGCATATAGCAACCGCCAGATTCCAAAAGAGTAACGTGCACTAAATAGAGACGATTTTAATACGCAACGTAGCGTAATATTTTGCGCGTTACGTCAGTAACAGAAGGATCACATTTTCACGACATATTATAAATATATTACTGCCAGTAAATGTATTTTGATTACACACAATGTCTAGTTAAATTTGGCTTGTATTTTAAACTGATAAGCTGATCTATCCATACGTATTTGAACGTTTCGGAACTTTCCGGCGCCGATCAACTCCACGAAGCAAACTCCTTGAAAAACTTACAATCGTTCAGTTAGTCAAGAAATGTCTTGCTTTTTACAAAACCCGCAAAATGATATCATATTCACAAAAACCTACTACCGGTTCCTGTCTTGATCCAAAATGAATGCATCCATGCTCCCGAACACTGTCACTTCAGGAACAGTTTTAATATTATCCACCCATCTATGCTCAGGTTTCTTAAGTAGTATGTTTACTTTAGCACGTCTCATAGGGATATTTGTTTCAGAATTATGTTCCTGCCTAATATATGTCAACTTATGCGTAAACATTCGTACAGGCAGGATGTCTGTTTTCAAAACGCACGTTACAACTCGACAGCAAATGTCAGTATACACTGCGCGCCAACACAACTTTCATTTCGTTGAGGACAGTGAGATGATGCCAGCGTCCATAGGGCAACTACACCACACAGAACGTTAAAACCTGCTTTACCGACAGGTTACACGTACGTGCGCGCGTTCCTGGAACTGTGCAGTTACCACAATCAGTAACATGACAGAACGCTACTCTTACCTGCCTTACACTTTGTGCAAGCCCCAGACAGAAATAAAACATGGACTATATTCTACCTTCGGCAACCACGAAACAACGAGCTATACGATATGTTATTCCCGGAAACGGTCTCTGCCGATCACAGCACTAAAACTGATTTCTTCTGCGAATCCTGCAGGCACCTTGTTAAAATTTTGTAAAGAAGACTCACTTGCTGGATATTTTTTTAGCTCTTTTCCAGATCCTTGGAGCGTCTGTTCATAAACGTCACACATATTTCCGGAAACAATTTCCAAATCACCTGCAATGTCTCCAATCGATACCACATTATCTGAAATTACTCTTTGCACTCCATCGGCCAAATTGGATTTGTCATTGTACGATTCAAACACACACACACACACACACACACACACACACACACACACACACACACACACACANNACACACACACACACACACACACACACACACACACACACACACACACACATACATACACACACACACACATACATACATACATACATACATACATACATACATACACACACACACACACACACATACACACACACATGCATACATACATACATACATACATACACACCTACATACACACATGCATACATACATACATACATACATACATACATACACACATACATACATACACACACACATACATACATACATACACACACACACATACATACATACACACACACACACACACACACACACACACACACACACACACAGCACATCACCAACACTACTGAATCCATGCTGCAAATTCTACTTGAAAAGTTTATAGTCGCTCAGCCAGTCAAGAATTCTGCGCCTTTTATGGCACTGCATAGTTCATTAATATTATCAGGCGAAGGCCTGGCGATCGGGGGTTCCAATCCCGACACGGGCAAGAGTCTTTTATTTTACACAACGCCTACACTGGCTCTGGCGTCCACCCAGCGTCGCGTTCCATGGGTTCCGCGGTTCATTCCCTGGGCTAAATCGGCCGGAGTATGAGTTGACAACTCATGTCTAACTAGTGCCGAGGTTAAGAATGACTGGAAATACAACTCGAGTCCCCCAGTATGCCTTCATAGCGTGGAACTGTACAACTTTACGTTTAGCTCTTATCAACACCTACCTGTCTCCACAGTGGCCTTCTTCTTTACGTTTAGCTCTTATCAACACCTACCTGTCTCCACAGTGGCCTACTTCTTTACGTTTAGCTCTCATCAACACCTACCTGTCTCCACAGTGGCCTACTTCTTTACGATTTTCTAACAACTGTGTAACTTCCGCACATCTCATTTCTTCCATGTGTGTGAGAGACCCGCCTGTCGCAAGTTTCCTCCATTCTATCGTCCTAACATTTGGCACACAGGTCAAAGTATGAAGCGCCTGCATGTGTCCGTTTTGCATATTTTGCTATTCACGCTTTCAAAGAGCAGACGGGAAGACAACTGTCAACAATACTTTTTCCCCCATCGCGCAACAGGCCCCAGTGGGGCCAGGGCCTCATTGTCGAGGCTTCACGATCACACTCAGACACACCACACTCTGTAGGTCTCCTCTGGACGAGTGATCAGTCCGATGCGGATACCTCTACCTGACAACACACAACATTCACAAAACACAGACATCCATGCCCCATATGCAATCGAACCCGCAATCCCAGCAAGCGAGCTGCCACGGACTCAAGCCTTTGACCGTGCGGCCACTGGGATTGGCCACCAATCCTTCTTACTTAAGCAAATTTTATAATTTTAGCATTATTCACCAATTTCCTGTCGATGTTTAAAGTGGCCCCTTTCCAATAGGTTCCTACATCAGTATTCTGCACGCGATGTTTCCGATCTGACTCTTCTAACCTTGCGGACCTAGCGGTAAAGTACTGTAGTCACATAAATCACAACGTTCCTTGTCTTGTACTTCTTCCCATACAGCATTTCATCACTCTCAGAAAAACCTTAACAATGCTCATCTGATTTATTCTGCCATTCCTAATCAAAAACAGCGTTAACGCCTTTAATCGAGCCATTACAGACAAACCTGCTACAGCTCAATACTTGGACGAAGCGGACCAAATCGAGTTATGGGAGAAACTGAGGCCCTCGCATTCTTGTTCCAACGCAAGTTACTTAAACACGGAAATGCTCTTACAACCGAACTAGTCCGCGCTGAATATATCTCCGCCGTCCCACAACAATAAAGACTTCAATCCATGTTTCACTGTCGGCTTGCTGCATCAGAACAATAGAAACAATACAGCGCAGCACAAACATAAGCTTCTCGTATCGTAACTTCCACTTCGGTTATATATTTTAATTGCATATTAAAGTCCGCCGTATCTTCTAAGCGATCTAATCGCGTCGACATTAAATTACATAGACTCGCAACAGTTTTAGGTACAATAAAACCGACAATGCTGTAAGGAGTAAGAAAATAAACGATTCTCAGACTTTATTACGTAAAACAACTACATGGACAAAGACGGCTAGGCCAAAGAAACGAATAGAGACTGCAGAAATGAAACACTGGCGAACTACACATGATATGGCAATAAATATAAAAGGTAAATACAGCAAGACATAATAAATATTAACAAATACTGACAGCAATAAAACCAACTGGATGAACATGTTCTTTGCGTGAATCTATATCGAAACCCATATAAACAGACATTACTGACGTACGGAAACAAGTCCCTCGGATCGATCCACATCTCCCTCCAGCTCTAACGCTCCCCTCTGCCCCACATCCCACTTCAGCTGTCTTGCCATTTTCTTTATAAGAATGTTGGATGTGATAACTAAGTGATAAGATTCGCTAGTGACAGGCACATTGTAGTGGATGACACTCGACAGACAGGATATGAAAACAATATAATGGTAAGCAGCAAGTGGGAAGTCTTGAGCGCTGTCATCCCCACCATCCACGGCACTTCTTTCCGTCGCCTCAGCATAGGTATAAGCCGACATGAGCCTCATTAAACAGCGAAGTAGCAGCCTTAAACCCGAAGATGACCCATGTCAAATGGCCTAATGTAATAGTGGTTACTGGACAGGCAATTAACCCGGAAGGATCATTCTCGTATTAATTATTCACAGATTTTATGTGGGTCATCGAAGCCACATAACGGCATTATGGCCGGGACGTGTATTTGAGAAAAGGGAAGACAGGTCTGCCTTAGCTATTTAGACATAAACGGCAGGTTTATCAACACTGCGTACTGTTTCCTAATATTGCAAAATTTGTCTGGATTTAAGTCGAGGTATGAAAACTGGATTTGAAAATATGGAAGCGCTACACGTAAATTAATCTTCTACGCTTCATACACGAGTGCTCAGAGTGTGGAAATTGGTTTTGCAATCCAGACAAACCGTTCCTTAACTTTCCAGGCACTATCAATACCGTCTACGCTGCAATCAGTTACGATATAAGCAATAGGCAGGCACACAAGCGGACCTAAATAAAACGACACCGCCAAGCTCCGTCTCTGTATTCGTGACGAATACCGACACACGTCTTGTAATTTTTAGCGGCAACTAATATTCGCAGCTTTCTAGCATCGTTAAGGTCATATGGCCGCTAATAAAGTTATGCTCTGGTGAACGCATCAGCAAATGAGGTCGGAGGCCCGAGTTAGATCCCGGAGCAGTTAATGTGGAATTTATTAATAGTGCAAAGAGTAGCAGCAGCACAGTTTTTCTCTGAGCACTTGAGATTCGCCCTGTCAGGATGGAAAATCAACACTCCATACTTGTATCTCGTTCATCTATCATTGCCGCAATGTAATTTTAGCAACTGACAACGTCGTCAAGTAAAACGCCTTTCCCTCCCTCCCTCCCTCCCTGTCTCTTAAATTTACTCTGCGATAAAACGTTATCTTCATTGAATTACGCGTCCCGTCGATTTTGTGCAACTGTTGTTCCGTGACAGCCCTTTCAGTGTCATTGAACTTACTTACACAACAATACGGCTAAACGCGACAGCAATCTACGGGTATTACCTACGGTATAAACGTACAGGTATGCCATTACTTCTCAACTGCCTGCCTAACGAGTCTGCGTTGTGTCTAACGTTCAATGATTGTAGGCACAGAAGTCAGTCGCAATGAAACAGAACACTCTGCATGCAGACGAACTGATTCTTCTCATACTCTGATAAACACACGTAACATCTAAAAATTTTAACGCGGAAATCTGTCAGTTTTACTGAGATTTACACTTTACACTACACTATTTTAGTGCCGTTTTGCATGACAAGTACAGTTTTTCTTGTACAGCCTATCGGTAAGCAGTGTTTGCAATACAGGTGCGGGCCTACATTGTCATCATAGTGTCATCCATGAGCCTGTGTTAAGAAATGCGAATAAATTACTTTGCTTTAACCCTTTAAAGACGAAATGTAATCTGCTTTATATAAAGACTGTGTGTACCGCGCAGTAAACACTTTCAACTTCGGTTATAAAAAACGAATGAGTTGCTGATGTTTACGGTAGAAGTTGCAGTTTGTTCCGAGATACGTACAAAATACATAAAAGTGATTTGAGCACTATGGAGAATTATTTAATGTTGAACCTGGTGGTACGTAAAGTTACCGCTTACGCTTTAAAGGGTTCACTTCGTTACAGTTTATAATAACCAAACAAAATTTTAGATCTTAGCTAGTGACATCGTATTGTATTATTTAGACCAACTTGTACACTAAGAAAACACAGTACGTCAGGTTTCACATAATTCCCGACATGTTTCGGTGTAGACTACACCATCCTCAGGGGAAGATATATTAGAACACTTGAAACACTAAAGAAAACCAGTTTTCGTTACCTACAAGTTCGTTAAAATCGCTGCTGTCCAGTTGATGTACCACTGCATTCGCGTATGTCCAATACATCACTTAAGTGGTTTCAAGTGCTCTAATTTAGCTTCCCTTGGGGACGGTGTAGTCTACACCCAAACATGTCGGGAATTATGTGAAACCTGATATACTGTGTTTTCTTAGTGTATGAGTTGGTCCAAATAATACAAATTAAACCCACACGTGCATGGTATGGAAAATCTCAAATTAATTGCATGGTACTTTATATCGGGTATCATTTTTTAGAAATTCTGTACGTAGTTTGGCACTAAAATGTCACTGCAATTCTCTTTAATAGTATTGAAGATGAAACACAGGGACGACTGTATTCACCTCGCGCACTATGTGAGAAGTACACACATAAATGCTACATTTTTGTCCTTATTTCCGTAATGACTTCAACAGGTTTTAGGAAAAAGGCAGAGGGGAAATTAGTTATACTTTACTTGCAGCTGAACAACTTTCGGCAACAATGAACACGATTTAGAACAGCTATTCTCGTCCAAACGTGAGCACGCTTTAAAGTAGCTATTACCGTACAAACATGAAGACGACTTAACGTAGCAATTTCTGCAAAAACGCGAACAAGATTTAAAGTAACTATTTCGGCAAAGACTTGAACATACCAACCAGATGCAAAGAGCTGAAACCTGCAAAAAATATAACCGCTTCTACATCGCAGCCTTGTCCCTGTGCGCGTAAGAAGTAAAGAATAAAAATTACTCCTTCAGCTCTTCACACAGCAAGCATAAAGGGCGAGCATTCCGCAAAAAGTAAGGGAATGACATCTTACTAGCAAGAAATGAAACACTGCCACACAAGATAAAGTAATTTCAACAGAGTAACCATGATAGTTCTGGACGTTAAACTACAAGCAAATCACATGTACTCTGTAACGGTAAATAACAGTATACATTAATAAAATTACATTTTATGCCTGGTAGCTTCGGGCATCCCTTGTCTGGTGACCTGTTATTCGCAAAATTGCAAAAAGCGGCTATTAGCTTCGTCATGTTTGTCCGTCAGTCCGCATGGAACACCTCGGTTCCCACGGGACGGATTTTCACGAAATTTGGTATTTATTTTTCGAAAATCTGTCGAGAAAATTCGAATTTCATTAAAATCTCATAACAATAACGGGTACTTTAAATGGAGAACTATGTACATTTATGATAATATTTCGCTCAATTCTTCTTAGAATGAGGAATATTTTAAGCAAAATTGCGGAGAAAATCGAAACCCATTTTATGTCCAACAATGTTTTTCCGAAAATCGTGCCGTTTATGACATAAACTTCTAACGTGGAAAAATATGGCACAGCCACAAAGGTCACAAATGACAATTCAATATCATGCACGCGCTTTGCATCCTGGGTAACTAAGGCCCCCCCCCCCACACACACACACACACACACACACACACACACCCACCCACCCTCCCACACACACACCCACACCCACACACACACACACACACACATACACACACATACAAAACAGCCACAACAGCTACGCGAACGCGCTTGTATGTTACGTTATACGCACAGTGGCTGTCCTGTTGAGAAAATAAAACAGCCGTAAGTTCGATCTGTTCTTCGTATAAACCACGCGTTACATCGCATCACTAAAAATAAGGGCAACATTTTCTGACGAAATTTGTCCAAATCCGTTCAGTACATGCCTTGATTCAATATGCACAGCTACAGACGGACGGACCGATCTCAATAATACGTATCTTTTTCAATTATGTGAAAATAAATGCACCGAAACTGGCAAGAGGAAGTTCGCAGAAGTCTGATGTTTCACTCACACACGAAATCTGGTACTTGTTTACAGCAGCCAAACTTCACCCGGGAACTTTGGGTCGAACCCAGGCACGCTACGTCTGTACAAATTGACAGCTTCAATTAAAGATGTGTGTACTGCAGGTGAATTACGAATCTAACTGCGAGTTGTGAGTGAATAAGGGCAGCCACTGTCAAGAGGACAAGTGTGGTCACCCAGCTGGGCATTCAAGTGTTTCCTTTTTCAGAGCTTCTGACTGAAAGCAATTAATTCTTCTGGAATAACCAGTGCATCCATGCGACGGCCTAGAAGTCCATTTGGTTTTACGTTAATACCAACATGTTGACTCATATCTAATTTTTAATATATGCGTTTTATTGGTCTTAGCATCAGTCACGCTTTTCCAATACCACACGAGCTCCGCAGCCAACCTTCCCCCCTTCGTTCCAAAAATGAAAACAATGGTCTACAGGTATCATTTCTTGGCAAAATACTTTCCACTAAACCACTAAACGCACATTAAAAATTTAATATTTAAGACAATGAACACAGAAATATGACGACGACGACGACGACGACGATAATACTTCGCTACGACATAAAATCCTTTCGTTTTTGGACTCTGGATTTACAGACAAAAATAAACACTCTGTGTTTCATTCTTACAGCAGATTTGATCAACCGGAAATATGCGCATATTCATGTCACTGCCATTCACCATATACAGCACGAATTCCAACGCCGTTAATCGCTGGCATTCGATGATGCTACCGCAAGCAAATGAGATTTTTATTTGGTTTCCACGTACACAATTCACAAAACAACAAACCGACGGACAGTCATGCCAGCAAACAGAAAACACCCTCCTAAAACTGATTACATACTGCCGACGACGTGGAAACGCAAGGCTGTTTTAATACAAGCAATTAAAAGTGGAATATAGAAAATCAGAAAGGAAGTCTTTCAATATAAACCACTTTCGTTGATTCTTGAGCTAGCACGCTCAACTCCTCCCAGGCGGCCTGCCACTGATTTTTTCCACGTACTGTTATTTTATACAAGGTTATCAATTAAACCATTAGCAACATGTCACCCCGGAGCCATTGAACAAATATGCAAGACTTTATATTAACAAATGTTCAGTTTACATAATACTGGACAAACAGTCGTGTTACACTAACCAATACGTTTGCTGCGGTGCACGTTCGAATCCAACATGGCGGATATGAAAATTCTGAAGTAAAAGCAACACTAGAGCCATTGCATGAACATTTTATGGCACCTAACAGCATCTGTAAAATATGGCACACCTGTGAAGAAAGTTTCTGTTGAAGAAGAAAAAATAAATAAAACCACGGCGATCGCGTGAAATATTGGGCATTACGAGGGCAAGATTAACCCTTTAAAGATGAAACGTAATCTGCTTTATATAAAGACTGTGCGTACCGCGCAGTAAACACTTTCAACCTCGGTTATAAAAAACGAACGAGTTGCTGATGTTTACGGCAAAAGTTGCAGTTTGTTCCGAGATATGTACAGAATACACAAACGCGATTTGAGCACTATGGAGAATTATTGAATGTTGAACCTGGTGGTACGTAAAGTTACCGCTAGGGTTTAAAACGTTAAATCTGCTATAGTGGGAAATAAGAACCATCCACAAGTTGTGCAGGTTTCAGTGACAACACAAATATTAAGTTTTATTTCTACTGCAAACACGTAGGTTTACGCACACCGGCATTTGCTTGGTCGAGAGTCACCTTATATGCTTTCGAAACGGCGGCTTGGTGGCCCGTTACAAAATTATTTTGTGTAACTTTCACTAACTGCACACAGTTACTTACCCAAACGTGAGGGTTAACTGAAGATACGGTCTGAGGGACGTTACGCCGTATCGACTGGTGAACAGTTACAGACAATGTTATAAGACTGCAATACCTTCGAAACATCGACATAATGAAACATCGCATAAGACTTGAATATTCACCAACACCCTTGTCAGAAAATCAAATATTGCACGTGAGTGTCAACCGTTCCAACAGAAAAGATTCAAAGCACTAATAAACACTACACGTAACTCTAACAAAGCTGTTACACAACATTATCGTGTGCTCTAAGAATATACAGTAACGGGGCACAGTCTATCCCTTTTCCTTGAAAATTGCTATTCCTTGACAGGAATAAAATTAAACCGTCCATAAAATCCACGCTGGGCGAACAGCTTAAACTGTAAACTTATATGCTAAAGTAGAAAAATTTAATTCCGTTTCCGCCTGAATTCACTACAGGGAGAAATTACTTTACGCATACATACACCACTCAGACGCAAGTTAATCAGGACGAATGTTGCCGCGTTCCGTACGTAATGAACTGAGCACAGGCCGCAAGATCCACGTATGCCCTGCATTCAAGAATACCAAATGGAGGCAACGATGTTACTACGCTTCGTAAATTCTGCCCCAAGTTAAAGGCCATAAAACGTACCGATACATCATGCTCCAACACTTCCAACATGTCGAAAACAACGCCATGTACGAAAAACGATTAGTTCAACATTTCTCATTCCTACTGATCGTTCCTCAGGAGTAAAGCTTTGGCCTTGACAGCGTGGAAGTGTGTCCGTTATCTCCTGGCTCAGGATGCAGAGAAAATATATACACCCTGTCAAAAAATAAGTCTCCACCACTTTCTACTGGTCGCCATTCGTTACGTGTTCCGTTTAAATTTATGCCCCGTTCTAAACAGACAGAAGCGAACTGGAAATTCTATTTCGCGTAAGACAATTAACTCGCTCTCACAAGGCATGACAGTACTTCGGTCCAGTGTACTGTCAACTGGAACACGTCGGTCAGTGGTCATAAACGTCGAATGGTTTGACTTAGCTCCACGAAACCACTACCGCGGTCGAAGTTGTACTCCTGAGTAACCAACAACAGAATACAATGAGGTCAAACTGAAAATACGACCATTTATTACACTGTTAGCCGAAGTTTGTTTCAAAGTAGTGTAATAAGGCAACATCTACATTTTCCCTCCTTCTGTTAACTGCTAGTCGCCATCTTAGCTAATATGCATGCACTTATTTACACACTACAACACTTACAAATATCGGACCTGTTTGAAGTTTTAAAGTGTTTAATGGAATATCGCCTATAGTGGCATTCCGTATGTCCAATTCGAAACGAAAATCACTGAACCATGACTTCAGTAAACACTGTAAATACAAGCAATTAAATCCCGTCCGCCGACAGCACAGTTATTACCCACGTGGCCGCAATATGTGTACGGCGACGAAATAGGAAATGCTCGGCTAACGTAACATTTAGACCAATTTGGACCTTTGCGTCCAGGTTTGCCTACTAGTTTGCGATGTCGTAAATTCTAATTATTCTACGTACCTGCTTTCAAAACAAATAACCTTCCAAGTAATTCACGTTCTCTTCTTTCGTTTATTTCTACATACAGTACCGACATTCATATCACAAAAACAATGCATCCCTGCTTCACGGGCTCTTATATACACACACGGTGGCTAAACAGATCGTAATCACACGTAACGTAATTGCGTAACTCTCGGTTTTCGTACGTCTGACTGCAGATTAAACTGGATGTTCGTATTTTTGCCTTAATTACCCTGCATGGTAACAGCATCTATATGGCACAATGTTACGCCCATGTGGTTAAAACCAGGGCTGTGGAGTCGGAGTCGGAAGGAATTTTAGGTGGAGTGGCAAGTAATTTTTAGGTGGAGTCGGAGTCGGTAAAAATGTACCGACTCCGACTCCGACCTCAATCTAATATCTTAACTAGATACTCCAACTCCAGAGCCCTGATAGCTACAGTAACCATTAGACTTATACTTAAATATAGGTTATAAGTAAAAAAAAAAGTACCCTGATGATTCACGTGGTGGTGATGAAATGTCTTATAGGTTTACCGTTATTAATACATACTGAGATTTTATGAAGGGGTCGGAGTCGGAAGTTTTAAAAATCGAGGAGTCGGAGTCGGAAGTTTTAAAAATCGAGGAGTCGGAGTCGGAAGTTTTAAAAATCGAGGAGTCGGAGTCGGAAGTTCTAAAAATCGAGGAGTCGGAGTCGGAAATTTAAAAAATCGAAGAGTCGGAGTAGAAGTCGGAGCTTTTGTGTACTGACTCCACAGCCCGGGTTAAAACTATTTCTTTGGCCTCTCTGGCTATGCTGTATTTGTTGCAGTTATCTCGTAAAAGGCATGATCTTCGGAAAAATGTACTTGTACTTTAAATAAAACATGTTTTGATTTACTCTATAACCGGTTTATGATTATTTTTTTTTCAATCTCGGAAAAATTCAGGGACACAAATTTGTCGTCTTCATGAACCGCGCCAGTTACTACATGAGAGGTTCTTTCAGCAGCATTGCTAAGGCCTCGAGCCTTCGGGGATACTACAATTCGTCTCTGGGTGCATTTTTATCAACGTTTCGAACGGCCCCCGAAAATGGCAGTACCAAGACCCTTCAAAACATCAGGAACCACTCGCCCACCGACGGACCGTCACATTTCAGGAAACTCGAGTCCTCGTATCTGCTACTTTTGTCAGATTTTAATAAAACAGAATACGGTCGACTTATCTGCCTAAAAACCCCCCGATATATAACTTCACGAAAATACATCCAATGGGTCCATGCGGACAGGCATAACGAAAGTAACAAGCTCTTTTCGCAAATGTTTTGCGAATGCGTCTAAAAAAGTAATGCATACCCTATACAGCAATCACTCGCTTACTACGGTGCTTGGTTTCATGCACTAGCGGTTTTTAATTTACAAATACGCGGAAAACAATCAGTTCCGGGAAAATGCCGCAAACCGTATATTCCCACTGCACCACTTCTATAAAAAATATATTAAACGTAGGTATTCCTACTCTGTGCGTCTCACTGTGGCCTCGAGGTGCCTACTACAACACGGATACTGCGATAGTGGCTTCCAATCTCATTCAGGGTATGGATGTGTGCTTTCTAAATGTCTATTCTGCGTAAGGACAGCCGATCCATCGGCGAGGGAGCCCTACCGTACGTCTATAAATAAACTTTAGAAATGCAGCAAAAAGCACAGGCTGTAGAGGCCTGTGACACTATTCAACATAACAGAATGTGAATTTATGTTTAAACACAAATTTTATGCAACCGTTATTCTGTTGCTGTTACACTCTACGCAACGTGGCTTAATAAAGGCTGTTTTTTTTTTTCGAAAATCTAATTCAATACATCACTTGAGATTCTGTGGCCCTCGTGTCAGTTCCCCGTTCTGCGCATCCGGCATGTCGTTATTACCAACAGTTGGAAACTGAAAAGTATGAGGCTGGGTAGTCTCCAATGACATAGCGGTCACTTGAAATTCAGTACGGTGTTCAAAAAGTCGAAACACGCATGGACACGCACACACTAAATGGAGATCTCACAAAATAACTTTCTTTTTATTTTTAAAAAAGGAAATAAAAAATCGGCGCCAACATACATATATCTTCGGGTTCAGGATAACGGAAGCAGGACCCCCCCCCCCCCCGAAACTTTATTCACTACCTGCTAGACTACACGGTGTAAAACCTGGAAGACCACAATCCAAACACGACATGTGTTTGGTTCGTGTGGCACTTCAGTCCGAAACACTGACTACTGACCACACGACACTCCTAATGACATGACAGTATTCTTCACTCTGCACGCATGGATGACGACAAAGAATATCCCAGTACACAGAACACTCCATGTGTGGGAAATCCACCAGGAAATCATGTGAATTATCATGCTGGTACTGACTGGTCAAGGATACTAATCGCCAAGTCATGGAGGGACGTTCTCTACTGAGTACTGGACACACAGGACGACCACACATGCTGAGGGCGACTACAAACATTTACTGTTATGGAACTTGAACGTACGCCGCTGTATACAGTAACTCAAAGAGGTTTTCAGCCGCGTTCGCAAAATTGCGAAAAACGACTATTGGCTTCGTCATGTCTGTCCTTCTGTCCGCACCGAACATCTCGGCTACCACTGGACAGATTTTTATGAAAATCTGGTATGAGTTTTTTCGAAAATCTTTCGAGAAAATTCTAGTTTCATTAAAATCTGACAAGAATAACGGGCATTTTACGTTAATACCCATGCACATTTATGATAACATATCGCTTAACTCTTCTTGCAATGAGAAATGTTTCAGAAAAAAGTTGTAGAGAAAATCAAAACACACATCTTGTGTTCAATAACCCTTTTCCAAAAGTCGTGCCGTTTACGACATAATGATGAAAAATACGGTAGAACCAGAGACCATACAGGCGACAATATAGTAAGGAGCATGTGCTTTGCATGCTGCATAACTAAGGCTACAGACACACACTCAGAATACGTAATACTGCTTTTCCATGGCAACAGTGGTCATGTGAACGCGACCCAATGTTACGTTACATGTCTATTGCCCGTCTTGTTCTTCGTGCCCTACAGAAGTTCAAAACGTGCACCAGTTTTTGCCCTGCACACATCAATACTATATTCGACTTCGTGCCAAACATTCTGCAACAGAAGCTGCAGTTTTTTGCAGCTACTGTTCGTATTCAATCCTTCAAGTTACTGAGGGTGACAGGCGTCGGCAGGATGTGATGCAGCGCCAGGGCGCATTCACATTTAGGCCTGCGTGACAACATTCTTGAATACGCAGTTGCGTGAGTGATGGTTTGGATGAGGTGGGTCCACTTCCGGGCCTACATGATCGCCGATCTAAGTTCCCTCCACGTTTTCCTATGGGGCTTCGTGAAGGATCAAGTTTAACATTCCACCAGTGCACGCGACCCTGAGCAAATGGAAGGATCTGATAAGAACGGCTACTGCAAAAACTGCACAAATTAATTAACCCTTTAAAGACGACGCGCATCTGTTTTATATAAGAACTCAGTCCGTGCCGCGCTGTAAACACTCTCCCCTTCGGTTATAAAAACCAATCTCTTAATGTTTTATAAGACAAAAGTTGCTGTTTGTTCTGAGATCCACACAAAACACATAAACGCAATGCGGGCACCACGTAGAATTTTTTAATGTTAAACCTGGTGGTACGTAAAGTTACCGCTAGGCTTTAAAAGGTTAAAAGAAGGGGACGAACGCCAACAGACACAATGCTTCCCTGCCTTAAACTTTAAAACATTATGTATTCAGCAAAGGGATTATTAGAAGAAAAAAAACTGAAAATGATCTCTCACTGTCAAAGTCATTCCAAATAAAACCTACCCCTGCGACGCTAAAACCCCTCTCCCCCGCTCTTCCGGCAACAGGTGGGTTATTCTTCCCTCACTCAACACGTTTCGTCTTCGTTCGTCCACAGTTCAGCCAACCCTTTCTAATTGCATTTCCGCCTCCCTTCCCGACGACTGGCCCTGCAGGAACGGACGGCCAGCTTGCTGGCACCTACGTTTACTGGACTAGACCCCACGCCATGCATATGTGCATGCCGCGTGGAGGCAGCACTCCACGCTTTTTAGACTTCGGCATTACTATTATTACATCGCGAGAAATAGCCAGAGCTGGGTAAGCCGGGCGGTAGGAACTTCACGCTACGCTCTATCTAAAGGAACATCAATCCACTTACCTAACTGCACTTGCACAAACACAGCACTTGAGCTTATGTCTGTGAGACAGGAATAGTGTTTAGTATCAGGATACTGCGCAACGTACCCCCCCCCCCCCCCGCCATTCCGTCCCGCCTACGTACACTACCTGTCCGACATATGTTCATTGCTAGACTAGTGAGCTAACCCTGGTCCGTGAAATTTTTTCTACAGCCGTTCGACAGGTAGTCAGCCGTACCTGCATGGAAAGTCCAGCTGTCACGCGCCCATCACCACAACGTTCTGCAAAATCATTACCATCCACTGTATGCCGTGGTTTCCGGGGTGCCTTTCCAGTCACGAAACTAATTTCATTTGAATGAAATGTTCTCGGGGCTAGCAGTCGCGTCACACTGCTTACTGGTGAGAAAGCCAAAGCTTCCAGAAAAACTCCTCCCTCGTCATCATGGAGGTGTTCAAATTTTCCACTTAATTAATTAATTAATTAATTAATTAATTAACCTTTTAAAGCCTAGCGGTAACTTTATATACCACCAGGTTTAACATTAAAAAATTCTACGTGGTGTCCACATTGCGTTTATGTGTTTTGTACGGATCTCACAACAAACAGCAACTTTTGCCTTATAAAACATTAACAGACTGGTTTTTATAACCGAAGTGGAGAGTGTTTACAGCGCGGTACGCACTGAGTCCTTATATAAAACAGATACGCTTCGTCTTTAAAGGGTTAATTAATTTGTGCTGTGCATAGGATTCGCATATACAGGGTGTACAGCAGGACTCTTCCATAGACAGGAGCAGGTTCCTTAAATTAAATTACATTGATATAAGCATGAACATCTGTATCATTTCGTAGTCCTTCCCTCTTCTACCTACTTGTTCACAGTAGGTGTAGAGGGTTTTGATTTTTCACTTAATCACACTGTAGCACGCACCACATTCGGTAGCACTCCTCTGGACGAGGGATCGGCCCTTCGCAAAGACCTCTTACCTGACAACACAAACACTCACAAGAGACAAATATCCATGCCCCCGGTGGGATTCGAACCCACGATCCCAGCAAGCGCTCGGCCGCAGACCTACGCCTTAGACCGCGCGGCCACTGGGATCGGCGAACACCTGTATCCGAAGTCGAACTGTTACGAAGATAACGATGAGAGAAGTTTTACGGAATCAGAACTGTTATACATCCAGTGATTGCCAAATGCGTATTACACCGAACAGGAGTTTGTGGTTTCTGTGATTTTTTAACACGCGCGCTTAACATGTAATTAACAGCCGAGTGACTTAAAGACATTAATTAAGCCAGAAAACCCCCCACTAGTTTCAGAAATCATGGTCCTTTAATTTCCAAGTAATTTACCTAACATCAACTGCATTTGCGCACAGCCTCGCTTGGCTATCGGCTCAAGGACAGCTCTGCACACTGTACGGCTAACACATCATGTGAAACAGGCATACTACGTGGAACCACAAGGCCATATTTTGCTCGCGTCATTTTCTTCGTAACAGTTCGATTTCGAAAACAGTATGTTTGGTTATATCGATGTAAATTCTCCCTCAGTACGGAAGACTCTCCCTGTTACACCCTGTATATGCACAGTCCTACATACATACACATACAAATGGACTACGTATAAATTACACACACATATAAATGGACTACGTATAAATTACACACACATATAAATGGACTACGTATAAATTACATACACATATATACAGACGAAGTCTGTTATAACGTCATGAAAGGGACGGAATATTTTGTGTCGTTATAAACGAGTGCTGTTATAACCGAGCAATGTAATGTTATGTTTAACAGTAAGGAATTAACTGACTCTACAGACGAGTTGCCGTACAAACCGATGTCGTTATAAGCAGGTTGGAGTGTATAAACATGTACATACATATATAAGTGCACATGTAAACCAAACTGAAATTACACGTTATTTAATTAATATAATATCGGATACTATTATCACTTGTAAAGTGTTACTTAATATTCATAATTTCTTAAAGATTTGAAGAAAGGTGTACATTTCCGATCAGACTGTGACTAAACTAAGCTGCCTGGTACTGCTGTTCGAGAGGTTAGGTCTGAATGTGTGTACTTGGCCTATATGCCCATGCGCAGTGCTAAATGCTTTACAATTTCAAAAAGGCAGTTCAGTCCACTCGTACACTGCTCTTTCATCAGCAAGTTGTTGTTCACCTTCAGATATATGTATCGGTTCTCAAATACCTTCATTTTCCACTCCCTAAGTGCCTGTTTTATTAATTCCATGGTACTGTCACTGTACCGCAGCTCTGGTGTAATATGCACAAGCGTATTACCTTGCCTCAACATCACATTCATTTCAACAGAGTTTCAAGCCCGCATTCTTGCAAGACTCTTTCTTTGCCAAAACGTTTCCTCCAGTTCCTTGCACAAATATTTTTAATGCATCACGAAGAGGACGGCTCGCCTGGTCTAAATTTTCTGCTACATTCCTTGAACGCGCAGTTTGCGGTGTCTACATCACTACTGCCAAGTCAGACACACCGTTCAAACCCTAAATGCGACTTATACACCTATTATAAGTAGCCTATTTACGTCACTACCTTCTGTCATGTGATGCAGTGTACTTTGGTAGATATGTACGGACGTTTCGGATGAACGCACAGCCCCCATGTTTAGGGTACCCGAAGCACGAAACCAGCAGGTTAAGCTCATTAATGCCTATTACCAAAATGCACGGGGTCTCATCCCAGACGAACGGCCGTAAGAATCAAATTTATTCTACGTAGGGGAATTGTGTGTAAAACAGCCACCCTACTGTAAATCATCCTGCAACTGGAGCTCGGTCGCTTTATGTATATCAACCAGACAGTAATAGTTGCAGGGATTATTAGGGAAAGTGGAATAGCTTTTAATATGTTCTTTAAAAAATTTGTTCATCTGAAATTTGAGATTTTCTGGAATCTTACAAAATGGCTGTTTCACCCGGGCCCCTGGATAAAACGGACTCCCTATACTTTCTGTTAAAGAAATGGAGCACAGTTAAGAAAATCTAATGAATAAATGCAACGATATAAATTTGACCACTACATGTTTTAGCGCACTGTCTGCCACTTTCCGTCTATGACACTCCACAAATGCACATGCCGTAGTCTCCAAGCCCGGCCAATGGCATCACTAGTAGAATAACAGCAAATGGCCGTCTTACCCGGGGAGGAGGGGGCCGTTTTACACACAACACCCCTACATGTTTGTCTGTCTCTTATCAAGTACCATCTGCTTCCATCCTCGGAAGAGTGGAGTTGCTCTTTCCCTGCATCTTAAAATACAAGTAGTCCGTGGCAGGTCCCATTCTACCTATGGCACTTTTCCACTAACATATGAAGATTAAACAGTGTTAAGTGCGCAAACTAAAGATGTATGTGACGCTGCAGACTGCACATAACCGCCACGCGTTACTTATTGATTCTGAAATAAAGCCGTCAAGCTTTGGCTGACATGATTCCCATTTATCTTATCTTGCTGCGAAATATCGTCAGTCTAATATTTAACAAAGAACATCTAACAATGAGATCAAAGTGGGATTTGCCAGGCAGTTAACGGTATCGCTTGGGTCGGCTTTACGGATAAGAGAGCAAACAACCTTCAGTTGATCCATTCGTATATATCAAACGTTCATGAGATCACAATTTCAGTTAACGTTTATGCCTCAAATTCGAAAAGTTCTTAAGAAAGCTTAATATGTTATCGGCAAAAAAAGATGCTGCAACGCTGACGGAAACACATGTACCTCATTCGCTCCTGACCGCTGCAAGGGCGCACCCAAAAGGGGGGGGGGGGGGGGGGGCCTGCCGGGCTGCAGCCCCCCAAAACCGAAATTAAAAAAACAAATATTTTGTAGATATTATGATATCAAAAGTTTTACGTGGTTTCCCCTTCACCCAAAATCGGCCAATGAAGTCGGATGACGACTAGCACATTAGAATTTTGAAAAATAAATAAAATTAAAAAACCAAGAAGGTAGGGCACTGAGTCATGGGACACGCAGTTATATTCGTTTGTATATAAATGTAGTTGCAAACATTGTTATGTTGTACTTACAACATGATTTTTATAACATAATTTTTAAAATCACACATGAATTATAATATAGCTTAGGGTCAGCCCCCCCCCAAAAGGAAAAAAATCTGGGTGCGCGCACGGAATGCTGCATAACGACAACTGCCATCTGGTGCACCTATCATCACCTAATGACTCCTGCACTTACAAACAAAGCCATTATACACGGTGGATTGTAACTATAAAAAGACATTTTAAGCCTATGCAAGTCTTCTTGTCACAGAATAATAAATGGACAACCAATCCCGTTACAACGCACACTGGCACCGGTACAATGTTTTGATGAGCCCGGGGGCGCGGTATTATTCTGGAAAACGACAACGCCAGAACCACGAAAGCACAAATGGGTCCAATGGTTTCGTCTCTGTCCGTATGTAAGAATTTAGCTACCGCGCGATGGATTTACATGAAACTGAATTACTTCACACACACCTGAAACTACGTAGGCGTTTAAATTTTCAAGAAAATCAGCAAAAGCTTTTTTTTGTACCATGTCCTTTGGTTTGGTTTTTAAATACCTCCACGATTCTTCACCAGATTTTCACAAAATGTCAGATTTTGACAGCAATCTGAAGCACAAAATATGGCGGCACTTCTCAACAGAATGCACCCAGCTGCCACTCGGTAATCATATTTTTCTCATTTGTTCAGTTTTAAAAGGCTGTGGCTTGCAATAAAGAAAATTGCACGCCAGAGGCAAATAAAAAAAAACAAATAACACTGAACAATGTACTAAATACAATTTACTACACAGAGGAACTGTGTAGTAAAATCATTTATGCATAATATTTTATACTATCTGTACCAAAACTAAATTAAATCACAGAAGGTATAAGCGCACAAAGAAATCGCAACATAAGTTAAAGCAAAAGAATTACTACTACTACTACTACTACTACTACTACTACTACTACTACTACTACTACTACTACCACCACCACCACCACCACCACCACCACCACCACCACCACCACCACCGCCGCCGCCGCCGCCGCCGCCGCCGCCGCCGCCGCCGCCGCCGCCGCCGCCGCCACCACCACCACCACCACCACGTCGTCGTCGTCGTCGTCGTCGTCATCATCATCATCATCATCATCATCGTCATTGTCATTCTAGAATGGTTCTGACGAATGGTTACCTAACATACAAACTGTTATGTTGCAAAAATGGTTTATGGTGGGTCCCGTGAACTTTGTTTGCTCCCCCTCCACCCCAGGCGTCATTTCTGTCACGGTCCGCCCTGCGTATCGCGTTCGCACGTGTCAGGCCTACATATTAACTCATGAGAGGATTGTGATGAAATGTAAGGATCATGCGTGCTAATTGTGTGACATTACTTCAGCATTTTCCCCGGGGAGGGGGGGGGGAGACAGAGAGAGAAGAGCTAAACAAGCCTTCGGCCGGTGCGACAGATCACTATTTCGAAAATCAAACCCGCTGCTCCACGAATGAGCGTATGGAACGCTTAACACAAATCTCCTCTTACGGTGGGAATCATCATACCACACACAGTGTACTTCGGTTAGCAAACGATGGGCTGGACAAGTAGCTCGGATAGGTGAATAAGAAGGATTTCGACGGAAGACGCCAACACCAACCACACAAAAGGCCGACAAAGAATGGGCAAAAATTGTAACATGTCCTGAGGAAACACGTTATGAGGACGCAGATGTCTCACAATCGTGTTCGAGGGGACATCGTTATCAGCTGTGTGCCGTTAAACTGTCACAGAGCAGCAGCAGCAGCCGCACAGATAGCGGTCAGGGGGCCCGCCCACAGCTCAATAACACCCCGCCACCCTCCACGTAATTATTAGCGAAGTTATACCCATATCTCGTAGAGGGGCTCAAGAATACTGCCGTGCCAGAAAAACAAAAACCAGTACGAAATAACCCAGAAACAATCTTCGTTAGCTGTACGTTTGGAGGGCCCAGCGCCCCTGGGTCTCCGGGGGGGGGGGGGGGGGAGCCTTCTCTATGCCACTGAAGACCACCTTTCGCTACAAACACAGCGAGACGACACGGATCCGTAAGGAACACGTTCACAACCATGAAACAATAGAAGGGTTAAATTCTCCAAAATATGGGAATCACTCACTAGTTACCTACACATACAAATCCTGGGTCCTAGGCGTGTTCGCAGCCATTCATAATGTATACCAGGCACGAAACAAGCAAAAAAAAAAACCGTTGCCCGCCAGCTCCAAAATGACACAGCATTCTTATTTCCACACGCACGGAAAGTAATGTGTCAACATGACACGCCAAAGCAAATAGTGTGAGTAATTCTCATTTGGGAAGTCACGAGAGCGGAAAACTCGTCATTTGTTCTTGCTTTGCATTCTCTCTGCTTGTCTGTATCATTTCTAGAAACAGTCTACGGAAGGTCGGCGGCCATTTGTCACGAGGACAGGTTCACACCCTGGCACAGTGTGTGGGTAAGGCATGGGAAGTCCTGGAAGTGACGTCGATAAATCGCAGCCTGTGATGCTCCGTTGCATAATGAGTGCCACCGCACTAATAGCAGTGAAGAGAATGGTGTTGACTTAAATATTAGATCTAACAAACCTACAAGTGTTACATTAACCACACGAAAACTAAATGAATATAAGTATATGTACACAAATACTCAGGTCGCACCTCACAGAGAACACAGCGTGCCTCCATTAGAAAAATCAGTCTCGGAATGGAAAACACTGGCTGTTGAAAGAATCATATAAAAAAACATACACTGCGTGTGGACACAATGAACGGGTTTTAGTGTTACACCTTGTGATACGTACAGTAACGACCAAGTCTTAAAAGCTTCAAGCTAGTTTTAGTTACATAAAGATCAAACGCCTACACTATAAAGCAGACCGTTAAGTGTATGTAACACTTACGAAATAACGTCGCAGCTTTGGTACACGGCATTAGCTGCATATGAGCAGACATCTACAAACGCACAGAGTAAACTCACAAACTGTGTAGAAAAAAAAAAACAGATGATTAACGTCTCATGGGATTTTACGCCGTGATGATTGGTAAATAGTCGAGCACTCCACGAACAGACTCGGAATCTTGGAATCCCTGACCCTGAAGATGAAGGCACTGCTATCCGTCGAAACGAAGGTTACATATTTACCAGTTGATATGGCGTAACAACATTCCAAAGGACGAATATTCAGCAACACCACTGCGAAAACCTAAATCTCGAATCTCGAAGTACGTATTTGATAAATGATTGTACTCCACATGTGGCAGCAGTGTTCTACTGTCGAAGATTTTAACCTTTTAAAGCCTAGCGGTAACTTTACGTACCACCAGGTTTAACATTAAAAAATTCTACGTGGTGCCCACATTGCGTTTATGTGTTTTGTACGGATCTCAGAACAAACAGCAACTTTTGCCTTATAAAACATTAAGAGATAGGTTTTTATAACCGAAGTGGAGAGTGTTTACAGCGCGGTACGCACTGAGTCCTTATATAAAACAGATACGCTTCGTCCTTAAAGGGTTAACAAACAAATTAAAATGCACGAGTTCTGAGTTATGCAACTGCGCATCCCTTCCCACTCACCTACAAGTACCATAAAAGGCTGCATTAAGTACTCACATGTGCAGTTCTCTCCGTGGACTTTCCAGCTCTGTAAATAAAAGAAAAAATATGTAGCCTTTACATACACAGAAAAGAACATAATAAATGACATTTTGATGATTCAAGTTTACCATGTCATATTACTGCACATTCCTTACAGCCTTTTCACTACATAAAAGCATATTCCAGTGTAGATACAGACACAGCTGCCTCAAACATGTGATTTCGCTTCATTTCTACATGTCCAGTTGTTTTGACAGTGAGGAACTGGAGTTATCTAGGTGTACCCACAGTTGTGTGACTGTACGAGTAGCAGACTCTAAATGTTGTGACAGCAGTGATTCTTACACCCCAGTGGCCGCGCGGTCTGAGGCGTGGGTCTGCGGCCGCTCGCTTGCTGGGATTGCTGGTCCGAATCCCGCCGGGGGACATGGATTTGTCTCTTGTTAGTGCAGAGGTCTCTACAGGTGTCGACGTCGGACTTATCACTCGTCCAGAGTAGGCCTACCGCGTGTGGTGTGTCTGAGTGTGATTGTGAACCCTCGACAATGAGGAGGCACTGGCACACGAGGGCTGTCGAGCCATTAAAAAAAACTGGTTCTTATAATGGTGCGGGACAAGGGTCCAAGAACTGTCCGTAAGGTCAAATGAAAACAAATTGATTTAGGGAGGCCGGGACACAAGCGATTTATTTTTAATTGACCAGGACCGCAGAGTAAATGCGAGAATACAGAACAATGTTGGCCGAGCGACAGTTGTGTTTTATAACCTGTAATAGTCTTGTGACATTCATTCCAACAATGATCAGAAAGATTACGAATTATACTAACAGAACGGCAGTAACAAAGTAGTGGTGTACGTCGTAAAACTACAGGGCAGGCCAGTGTAAGTACATAGGCACACATGTAAGGAACCTGTGCTGCTCAACAGAACCTTGTGTTACACTGGCATGAATTCATACATTCAAGGACATACTCAATAAACAGAATATTACATTAATCGCCTTAAAATAAAATATTTTTATGGCAAAGTTGTGAAACATGTTTTTAAACTACCATTACAAAACCGTGCCTGAACACTCCGTCGTTGTAGTAATAAATATCCAGTCTCAAGATAGGTCAAGACTCCAAGACAACGATCTCTCACGACAGGGGTGCCCTAAACGCGGCTCGCGCAAGTTGTATGTCAGAATAATACTGAGGTAGTTCGCATGCACAACACGCTGAACATGAGTAGCGTTTGAAAATACTTTCTCAAGAAAGGAGACCCACCAATAACTCAAACTAATCTACTATAATCAATAAATGACATACCGTCACCGCAAATAATACAGATGTCTTTTTATTGTTTTTCTGGCCGCATGTTTCGACTGCTTTTCACAGTCATAATCAGGCCATACAAAATGTAAAAGGTAAGATTATTAGAAATTGAGATTCGATTTTTACAGATATTTAAAAGTTTATACTAAAATAATATAATAAAATTGTAATTAAATATAGGATTTAGCATAGGTGGCCACATGCAGTCGAAACATGTAGCCATAAGCACAATAAAATACATCTATATAAGTTGTGGTGACAGTATCTCATTTATTAACCACTGTTCAATATCACAACGGTATGCACTGCATAAAGTTAATCTACCATAGTCGGATAAATAAAAAAAGGCTATATAGTAAGGAAAATACATTTTATTGTATTAAGTCACGGCTCTTGTCTGAACTGTTCCTCAGTGCGCGTTCCGAAGCTCCTATACCTGGCTACCCCTGTGTAATACTAACACCACAGTCCTTACATGGTCAGCGACAAGTTCCGACTCCGTCGGCAATCTAAAGTTAAAAACTGACAATCATTTTGTTTATAACCCTGAATCAAACTACACACAAAGCTTCTCACTGCTAAACTAAAAGCATTAGTTTAGTTTTCTGCACAGGATTAATGTCTACTAGGGATAAGATAGACAGTTTATGGAAGTTGTTTGTACAGAATTATTTTATAACTAACAAACTACTGCGCCGTATTACACCAATTACAGCGCGCTTTTTATGCAGTATACTCTTACACAGCGAAAGTAAATTCACCACTAATGGCCGTCATTTGTTCTGCTTTGACTTCTTGATGGGAACTGTCATTTTCATTACAATCTGCGGGTAACGGAAGATTCCTAGACAGCCCCAGTTCGATTCCAGACTTGCAAATTTATCAGACACGAAAGAAAAAAGCCATATATGTCGGAAATGGCGTTCAGCTTCTCATTCCACTTGTAAATCTGGCGAAGTTTCAACTCCATCACGCCACGGTCCCGTATTCTGTTCCGCAGGATATTAATTATGAGACCCACGCGGTACCCAGCAGGATGCATTCTCACTACACAAATTAAAGTTTTCAACCAAATGTCACAAAATATTTGTATTCCACTCCTGAGAATCAAACTGTTTACACAAACAACTCTGCGTCGCATGCAGAAGTCGACGGGAAGGCAATCGGAGCGTGACACGGATCAGTGATAACGCTTGCGTGATCATGGGAAGCGGTTTCTCACGAACCATCATATGGTACCCAAAAGTAAAAGTTTGCGCGATTAGGGAATGACGCATCCCGCTTTACGCATTCACTGATGCGTGGTTCTTAAGAATCACGGCTTAAGATCACCTCAGCGCAGGCAACGTGGGCTGTTACATTCATCTGACCCTATACAAGATAACAACGTAATGGGGTTCCCAGACGCACACAGAAACATTAACCCTTTAAAGACAAAGCGTATCTGTTTTATATAAGGACCCAGTGCGTACGGCGCTGTAAACACTCTCCACTTCGGTTATAAAAACCGGTCTCTTAATGTTTTATAAGGCAAAAGTTGCTGTTTGTTCTGAGACCCGTATAAAACACATAAACGCAATGTGGGCACCATGCAGAATTTTTCAATGTTAAACCTGGCGGTACGTAAAGTTACCGCTAGGCTTTAAAAGGTTAACCCTTTAAAGACGAAGCGTATCTGTTTTATATAAGGACTCAGTGCGTACCGCGCTGTAAACACTCTCCACTTCGGTTATAAAAACCAATCTCTTAATGTTTTATAAGGCAAAAGTTGCTGTTTGTTCTGAGATCCACACAAAACACATAAACGCAATGTGGGCGCCACGCAGAATTTTTCAATGTTAAACCTGGCGGTACGTAAAGTTACCGCTAGGCTTTAAAAGGTTAACATTTTCATCACACAGATCGCAACTTCTAAGTAAGAACAAATAAATTCACTTCCATCACAGCATCTGTCCGCTTCAAAACTCCGCTCAACATACTGGAGACTACAGGTACAAACGGAGAAAAAAGGGGTCAAACCACAAACAAGTTTCGTAACAGTCTTTTATAAAGAAAACAGAATATCTTTAAAAACCCTAAGACTTGATCTATTTGTAAAAGTGACGCTCTCTCACAACTCATTCGCTTCCCGTGCTTTTTCCCTTCGCTTCATCAAACTTTCTTGATGGGTTTTCAACTTTCGCACAGCCCAACACTTAAATAAAACACGCGCAGGTTCAATTCCCTCCTATTGCCGAGGGCAATTCGTTAGCTTTTATTCTGGATACATCCCCTTCTACAGCGAAGTCAGCAAGCCTGCAAGTTGGCGGTACTACTGCAGAGCAAATATTGATGCCTGCCACTGCAATATGAACTTCCATTTGTTTGTTTACAAAGGCATACATCAGCAATTACCACATTCGTTCAACAAATTTGAACACAGATCTTAAGTACCTGCATTTTCCAATGCTCGGTAATTTGCTGAAAACAGCTGCAAATAGAATTCTGTAAGCTCTTTACAGTAATCGTAGGTGTAATTGAAATTGGAGATAAACCAGAGCATCTACAAAGGCAAAGGATGACTTATTCCCTTGCTAACGTAAGGTCGCCCTAATGTTGGGAAACATGTTTTGCGGTAAGTTGGAAAAACACATCTCACGATAAACTGTAAGAACACGCAACAATTCATCTATGATTTCAAGCCCAGTAGGCCAACTCGGCCACGCATCATCAAATATAAACAAGTATTGGAGACAGAAACCAACCCGAAGCAGTCGATTCTTGTATTTTTATAGAAATATAACACAAAAGTGTAATATACAGCTAACAATAATAATACTGAAATTACATGGACATAAATTAACGCATCTTACAGCAAGAAGAATGAGACTGTTCCTTCCTATGAAGCGTACAGACAGACCGGCAATGCATCAGCGAGCTTGTTGCTTGGGGATAAAGCAGACGTGGCGTGAGGTTGACAACTCACCACCAACTAGTACCGAGGTTAAGAATGGGTCCAGCTATTCTCGTACCCCCATACGCTTTCATGATAGTGTGCAGATCTTTACCTTCGCTGATGTTAGCTGTGCACTGTGATCACAATGCTAAAAATGTAGCTGATAGCTGTCATTAAATACGCAAGTCATCGTAGTCCTCACCTCTTCTACCCACTCACAGTAGGTGTCCAGGTTGTTTATTTTTACTTGATCACACTGAGACACACATCACAGTCGGTAGGACTTCTCTGGGCGAGGGATCGGCCCCTCGCAGAGACCTCTACCTGACAACACAAACACTCACAAGAGACAAACATCCATGCCTCCGGTGGGATTCGAACCCACGATCCCAGCAAACGCTCGGCCGCAGACCTACGCCTTAGACCATGCGGCCACTGGGATCGGCCATTAAATACGCTACTTATGCCTACTTTCAGCAAGAACTGTACAGTTTGATTTTCAGCATTCCAGTTTCTCAGAAGCAGACATGAAGCAACAAATAAGACAACTGGTTTATTAGACGGCGTTGTTATCGTAGTAAAACTGAAGAAAGCTGAGAAGAGATCCACAGTTTTGTACTGTTTTTGTTCATTAACTATCTATTAACACTCCAGCAACTGCTGGTATGATCCATTAAATCATTTTATTTGCATACATATTTTCTATTAGCTAAATTATAACTGTTGCTTGCTTTTGTTTGTCTTCACACACTGGCGCAAATCAAGGAGGATGAGACAGGCGGCACATATGGGAGAGAAGAGAAATGCATACGGGGTTCTGGTCGTGAAATCTGACGGAAAGAGGGACCTGGAGGACCTTAGCGTAAATGGGAGGATAATATTAAAATGAAGCTTCAAGGAATATGATGAGACGGTATGAAATGGATTCATCTAGCTCAGGATAGAGACCAATTGCGGACCCGTGTGAAAACGGGTACAAATCTTTGCATAAAATGCGATGCATTTCTTGACTAACTGAGGAACCGAATTAGTTGCTCAAAAGTGACTCTGCTGTGAGGAAATACTGAGTCAGCTGATTACAATTTTTAAACAACAAACGCTGCAAAAACAAGCTAAATGCCTGTACAATATCTGTACCAACCAAAGGCCAAAATACTAAAATCCAAAAGCTGTGTTCATAATTATCAGACACAACGTACGCTTGTCACGCGTATGCATCATGGCGATGGTACACCGGACTGGACTACCAGGGCCGGAAGTTACTTGCCACCGCTTCAAAATTACGCCACGTCACAACTACGACGCTACATGCTGTAGAGTGAAATGTTGTATATAAAAGTACCTAATTAATATGCGTCCGACATAACGTGTATTTTAGTTCGAAGGCATGACTGAACGCTGGAGTGTAGCTGTATCAGAGTCAGATGTCATAAAGAAGTAAACTGGATTCAGCTGGATAAGAAGTGGCCTTACGTGGTAAAGGTGGCGCAGTCTTCCGGTTCCATAAAAACAGGGGACTTCGGTGACTTTCATATAATATATGCAGTGAAGCGGGGGCCCGGTAAGTATTGATCTTTCCCTGCACAATGCTGCTCTCTATTAATGGCACCAAATCCCCATATGGTCTGTTGAATGAAGACGAACTGTATCCAACAAGGCGGAAAAGTATTACGAAGATGCTGGGCACGATCCAATATATTCCACTGAAATTGGAAAATATTCGATGCTATAGCAAACTTGATTCGGGTGGAGCAACTGGGAATATCAGATCCACCTGCTTCTGTCGTACCTCTGTCCTACCTACTCATATAACCCGGGCGGACAAACGACATGGCCCCCACAGCGATTCATACCAATTCAACTGTTGCAGAAATGCACAGATAGTGTGGAATTTGAACGTTCATCACCACTATCACAAAAACCAAATCCTGACTCATTCAACTGTTGCAGAAATGCCCAGCTAGTGTGGAACTTGAACGTTCATCACCACTATCACAAAAACCAAATCCTGATTCACAGTTCAAACTGCATCATGTCTTCAAAACAAATTCAGGTCCTTCGGACAGTCTTACCATGTTCCCCCTCTAGGTTTCCGTTCATAAGTGGGCTCTTCTCACGCGTCTTACAGCCAAACATTTACATGATTTGGGGGGCCCCCCCCCGCCTCCTCCATACTACTCAATTCAAACCCCTTGCAATAATCACGTTAAAATTCTTCGTTCCAAATCTCAGGTTTATAATAGTTTTACCTCACATTAAAGCAGAAAAACATCATCAAGCGTGTTATTATTGTTACTTACCAACCAGCACATAACATCTTAAATGTCTTTGTGTTTATGAACAAAACAACAACAGCAGCAGGATCGAAACGCGCAAAACATGATACGGCCATAGGCACAGTCCTGACCTCTTCTACCTACTCACAGTAGGTGTCGAGGTTGTTTATTTTCACTTGATCACACTCAGACACATACGACAGCCGGTAGGACTCCTCTGGACGAGGGATCGGCCCGTTGTACAGACCTCTACCTGACAATACAAGCACTCACAAGAGACAAACATCCATGCCCCCGGTGGGATTCGAACCCACGATCCCAGCAAGCGGTCGGCCGCAGATCTACGCCTTATACCGCGCGGCCACTGGGATCGGCTATAAGCACCAGAAGAAAAAGCACACCACGGCTACAAGAACAAGTAAGAAAGACATCCCATGGCCACAAGTACCACAAGGCAAGACACGCCACGGCTAGAAGCACTCGAAAGAATAAAGCTGAACTGGCAAACTGTATGAAAAACCACAACATGAAAAACGTGGTCATTTGTCACAGTTAAAAACCAAATTCCTCAGTGAGCAATGAAATAACTCTTGGACAAGTTTCAAACAATGATGGCACAAAAGTGTAAAACCAAGTGTAGTTGCCCTTAATGGCAAAATACAAAGAAACAGGGGCTGTGGTAATTCAAAGCTGTATTATCGATTTCCTTAGAGTTGAAAGCAAAGTTTGCACATCAGTAAGAAAAAAGGAAACTATAGGTATAAAACAACGCCCGATCATAAGTAGGATGTAAGAAAAAGAACACTTGAAGGCAGCAATAAATGGCTTTCGTTTAATGGCAACACCAACTGAATCAAGGGCTGCACATTTTGCAAGGCAAAAGGTCCAGCACTCAGCACCAGAAATGTTCCAGCAACGCGTCACCATATCGTTCCTCAACACAATAAAAGCGCATCAGCAACTACGTGTACATCGTGTTCAAGCACTGTGTCTCACACAGCTCTTCCTTTCTTACACGCAACGGTTCATACAGGTTTGGGTGATTCGTTCGTTCGTTCGTTCGTTCGTTCTGTAGTTTGTCTTACGACAGGTCCGTAGCCTCTTCGAAAGCGAGTTCTCCACAAGGTGCGAGCTAGTGCTTTCTCTTTCAATTTCCAGTATTTTCTATTTTCCTTAAGGTCATACAGTAGCTGGTTACTCGTTCTTCCTCGTTTTTCCGCCACTTTTATCCTTCCCTCTAACTTTCCTTCAACACGATGTGTTAGAAGACAGTTTCTAGGCGAGATGTAACCAATCCAGTTAACCTTTCTTCTTTTTACTGTACATAGGATATCCCTCTCGTTGATTCACCAGAACCACTAAATTATACAACCATTAGATAAAATTTTCGTCCTCGCTCTGTTATATACAGTATACGTGCTCCTTTTAGACAGGAGTGATTTCAAGTGTTCAGTATTTTCTTTTGAAGTAACAAACTTCTGGGATATGCGAATTTAATGGTTTGATCGTCACGCTGCTCCCCTAGTATCTAACAAATGGTTCGTACGTCGTCGGATAAGACAGACAGACAGACAGACAGACAGACAGACAGACAGACAGACACACACACACACACACACACACACACACACACACACACACACACACACAGACAGAGTACTTTAGTCTCTGCTTTCTAACAAAAGAAAGAACTTAATGAATGAGTTTCTAAGTCGAAAATTTTCGTGAAAGCAGCTTAAACCTACACCCGCAGCCAGGAGAAAACTACAAAAAATGTAATGGGTAAAACGCTTTTGCTATTAAAAGCTTTCGTCATGTGTACAGACTTGGAAATGGTTCTATTCAGAATTACAGATAGTTACGACCGGTTCTTACGTAAATCCTCTTATAAAAATCGTACCATATTTTATAGCTCTTTGACGATAAAACACACAACAATAGGACAATATTACAAATCGGGCAAGACCCCGGATACTGCCATTCCAAAGATGTGGCGGAAAACTGAAAGCACAGGAAGCAAGAGGCAATATTAGCAGCGCCGTACGAGCGGAATTGCCTTCCTAATGCACAGGTTTATAGCACTACATGCTCGTACTCTTGTTTCATTTTATTTTTGTGCAGAACTTATTTAAGCACAGCTGCATATGCGTTAAATTGGTTGCAAATAGTCACAAAATTGTTCACAGTCCAGACCGGCTTTGGGGCCAGTCCAGCCTCCTATTCAACGGGTACCAGGGTTTCTTTCCTGAGGGGTATAGCGGCCGAGACGTGAAGTGGACCACTCACCTCCACACAGTGCCGTCAATAACGAAGCGGCTACGTAGCTGGTCCCCCTGTATGCCTTCATTACGTGTGCACAGAGGCATTTTTACCCTGTACATAAAACACTTCATACATACATAGGCCTACATACATACATACATACATACATACATACATACATAGGCCTACATACATGCATGCATGCATGCATACATACATACATACATAGGCTTACATACATACATACATACATACATACATACATGTATAGGCCTACATACATACATAGGCCTAAATACATACATAGGCCTACATACATACATACATAGGCCTACATACATACATACATACATACATACATACATACATACGTACATAGGCATGCATGCATACATACATACATACATACATACATACATGGGCCTACATACATACATACATAGGCCTACATACATACATTGGCCTACATACGTACATAGGCCTACATACATACATACATAGGCCTACATACATACATACATACATACATAGGCCTACATACATACATACGTAGGCGTACATACGTACATACACACATACATACATACGTACATAGGCATACATACATACATACATACATACATACATACATACATACATACATACATACATACATACATACATACATACGTCGTATGCAGGACCTACTTCCACATAAAATTCCATAGGACCAGATTCAGGGATTTATTAATTTGCCTTCGTATCACAGAAAAAAAAAAACGCACGCCAACCACCTTCTTATTTGACATTATAAATAACTGCGTAATAAAGTCCCGTTTTTTCATACTTTACCACACGATTTCAGAACCCTAAACTCAAACGGTGCCAATATCGCTCCCGTTTCACAGTTTCGCGCGTCCGCCATGTTGTTATTACCAACTGTAGGAAATTAAAGAGCCAGCGTTCGGTTGTCGTCCAATGGTATAACGTCTATACCAGGTTTCGGCAAGATCACTCAAATTATTCGAAAGTTTAAATGGGGCACACAGATACAAGCACATACATGGAGTGTGGTGGTCTCAAATACCTACACCGTTTCCTATTTAAGACGAAAATTGCCATAAAAAAGAAGGCAATATTATCAGACATTGCTCAAAAAGTTAACCACTTTCCACAGCTTCATGTGGCAGAAAAAGTATACTCTAGATTTGTACCTAGCTTTGTTACAAACACCGAATTACATGAATTCAACGTCAGTCATAAAATCTGAGTTTCATTTCAAGAAACGATGTGTTTTCACATTATCAGCACTTACGGCTGACGGAAAATCCGCAGTGAATAAGAAAATGAGTAAGCAGTTTATGAGGTTCCATTAGTTGACCATCTGAATACATCTCGCAATAAAACAACAGTAATGCAAACTTGCACAAACGAAAATAAATTACCATTATTATCAAATTACTGAATGTGTCGTTACTAAAACCAACGTTACGAGTACATATTACACAGCATGTTATCTCACTCTTTTAACTCAGAAATATTTACTTCAATTGAAGAGTTTTAAACATTGAAAATATTTACGAAAGCTACATTTCCTACATGTTAAGTACATGTTACGTTAGTATAGTGACTAGACTACAGGCTGGACGACTAAGAAACGTAGTTCGATACCTGGCAGCAGCAATAGATTTTCCCCTTCTCCACAAAACGTTCAGACCAGCTCTGGATCCCACCCAGCTTCCTACTGAATGCATACGGGGGGATCTTTTCCCAAGGTGAAGCGCCTGAGGTGTGAAGTTGACCCCTCACGCCATGTCCCTCAGAGGCCAAGAATGCGTGAAGTTGTTAACTCCACTCCCCCATACGCCTTCAAGAAAAACTTTACGTATACAAATATGCCACTGGAAATCTAAATGTACAGAATCTGGCTCATACGGGAATGGATAGAGGATTAACAGAGGGTTAGGCTATGCAATCAAAGATGAAACTTGCATCCATGAGTTCGAGAATTAATGGCCTTAGGTGAAGCGTCTTAACCAGAGACGTGAGAAAATAATATCAAAAGTGAACAATCAATCGTCACAGGCTACAAATGTGCCGACTATAGCGTCGGTCAACACTGATGCACAAAATGAGAATTCCGTGTTAATTATCCTTCGCAGTATTTAACAGATATTAATAAAAACGAAAACGTCACATTTAGCTACAGTAAACAGCGTGCTTGAAATCGCTTTATCGTCTGATGCTATGGTAACGCACCACAAACACATAGCACAAGCCTGCAATACTTTACACCCAACCATAAATTCTGCTTAGTTATTGTTAATCGTTCCAATTTCAAAAACAGTTCCATTTCCCCTGACAGTTAGTTACATCACACAGAGGGATGTCCAAAAGCGACAACCACACTAAGTAAAAACGCACACTTTCATTTTGAGAGCATGTAAGAAATAAGCCGATTTTGAAATCAGAGCCACTGATCACAAAAAGTACAGTTTTGTGGTGTCCTACATTTTTCTTTGTAAGCAAGGCATTAGAACGCCTACAGATCACTTATTATTCAATTTGAAATTGTGCTAGTTAAGCAAGGATAAAGTTTTGCTAGTTACGGAAACACAGAGTGCCGACACTACCATGTCCTGTACCCTCCAGTTCTGCCAATATTCACTACGCAATGCTGATTTCTTAAACACAGGCCTACGTACAAAAATTGGTCCTTACAGCACTCTTAAAATTTCTGAAAAAAAAAACCGTGCTTCTAGATTTAGAATCAGCACAGTAGAATTAACTTAAAAACTGGTTTACTATTACGTTACCATAATTGTGTTGAATGTAATTAAGCCTAAAGGTTGAAATGGGGGATGAGTGACGACGCAAGATATCGCTATCTTCCCATTAGTTAACTGTTCACCAGACGGAACAGAACTCGACGCTGATCACAGTACCAGCACTGCATTCATCAGCAACCAACTCTCCCATTTTACACTACCATGGTAATAATAAAAACCTGTGGCAACAAACTGCCACCTGAAGGTACAAGCCAGGAAGTTCGACGCTTTACCCTTATTGTTGTTATCATCATCATCATCATCATCATCATCATCATCTCCTTTACTCAGTGTATTCACACTTACGTACCTGAAACAAACCATGTTTCTAGGGCATACAGTGTCGCAGCTATTCCGCGCGTACTGTTAATGGTGCATATAACGCTGTCTTCAATATTAAACTCCTTTGTGCTTCTACATTAGCACTTTCCGAAATACGAGTATGTGTGCTGTGCCCAATATAGCTGTTTTCTGTAGTTCCTTGATATCGTGCTTTCCTGTTATGCTGCTCAAGTATTTTCTGAAGGATTTTGAAACGGTTCCAGTTGCTCATACAGTATTGTTATTATTATTATTATTATTATTATTATTATTATTATTATTATTATTNCAGTATTGTTATTATTATTATTATTATTATTATTATTATTATTATTATTATTATTATTATTATTATTATTCGTTGTCTCTTGTCGCAGGCCTTCTTCTCCCTGGTACTTCTCTTGGACCAAAGGCAGTGCCCACTGCTCAGGCTTCTAGTTTCGGACTGCAGTACTTCCCGTATTATGTGTGATGTTCCAAGTATAGCTGTCTTCTGTAGTGAAGCTACTGAATGTTTTCATCGTATGGCTTTTTATTATTATTATTATTATTATTATTATTATTATTATTATTATTTCTAGTGCCTATTCAGTCTTACAACATCTCACCCACTACTTCTCGTTACAAAAAGACTGCCAATTCCTGTACCACTCACACAATATATGGGAGACTGGACGAGTATGTAAGGAAGTGTGGCCTAGCCTAAAATACTCACAAACACTGCACACAGGCCTGCATGTACATTATTTCGTTGGTCGCTTACTGTCACCAGCAAAATTTATAAATCATGCCTGGAACTGCTTTTCAGCCACGTAACTCGTACGGCGTTTCGTTCAGACGAAGAAAAAAATTCCACCACAAGTTGGCTGAATTCCTCGCGCCACCTGGGAATAGGCAGTCGTCACCGCCAATCCGTCTTAAGACACCGGGTAATCACGTCTGTGTAGGTCTCTGTAAACGTGTTCTCCATATGGAGTCAATTTGTTTTCGCGAAAGATCAGACAAATTGGCCCACTTTAACCACGGGTAAACAGTAACCGAATCTGCAGATGAAGGCAGTACGAGCCAACGAAACGTAACTACAGTCCAACTCGGTTATAACGTCATGAAACGGGCTGAATATTTTGTGGCTTTGTATAAACGAATGTCGTTATAACCGAGGAATACAACGTTATGGTTAACAGTGAGGAATTAATTGGTACCGGAGAATATCAGACGCTATATGCGAGGTTTCGCATAAACCGATGTCGTTATAAACGGATTCCACTGTATTTGCCAATCTACACGGCGTAACATCCCACCGCTATATGAACCTAAAATCTCGTATGTAAACTAAGCGTTAATAAGTCTGGTTTTGTGGTTTACTTGACAGGCTGATGAACTGGAAATGCTTCGAAAGGAAGCGGTCGTAGCCTAACACACAGTATCTCAGCATCTGCCTGAAGAGACAGAGAACCACCACGGAAAACAACAGAGCACTCTGCCAAGACTCAAACTAAGTCCCTCCCAAAGGCAGTTCCTATTCTGGAAACACTGCACTGTTTTCTGTAGTATTCTTCAAATCGACTTTGGGCAGCAAGTTGGAATGAAAGGTTATCATCAAGCCAAGCTGGTATCCGTTACACACAGCAGCACTAAAGCACTGCTTTGTATTCGTAACAATTAATTGATTCCCTGAGACGAACTGCCTATGAAAGACTCAAGGAAACAAAGTTTTGCGGGCAAAGAAATCAGCCGAGTTTGTAACACGTTTGAGGCGTATCCAGCTGAAGTGTCGGTCGAAACACCACGCAAATGCTGTAACAGTAAGGCTAAGTTAAGCAGGTTACAAGCATTCCATAACCACCTCATTTTCTATACACTTAAAAAAAACAATTAATCCACACAGGAATTGGGAATTGGTAACACAGCTGCACACATCAAGTGTTTTTATTATTCTTTAAACACGGTGACCCCATTCCTCAATATATCGTTTGCAAGAGTTTACTTGAAAATATGAGATGTGAACCATTAAACTGTGGTACTTGGTAGCCGAACCGAGCCACTGTATAAAGAAACGGGTGAGTAAAAATGACTGTTCTATTCAGGTTACATAGTGCGTGAATGCATACGTATTAGATCGTATCATAATAACTGCAATGCGAATACCATTTATCGATTATGATGGTACTGGTAAAGCGCATTGTATCAATCGATTTGTTTACTAAATAAACAAGTTAAATGCGCCACAGGCGGTTGCAGATTTAGAGGCCTGTTGCTGTCCCGTATTAACTGTGACATATCGAGCATGATATGGAATAACATGTGTGCAAAAAGGATACAAGGGAGCATATAGGCGGTTACCATGGACGTTAACACAAGTGTAACGCTTCTACTATACAGTACCGTACATCTACTCAGCACGTAACACCTTTATTATATCAGCGAATAAGGTGAAAATCACACTGCAGGGGCCTCAAGGACGATAAGATACGTTCTCTTATTATGGCAGCCAGGTAAGACAATGTGTCTGTGAAACTGTGGGTTGTAATGGGCCCTGTGCCTGTCCCGCAGATCGGAGATAAACGAATATTAACCTTTTAAAGCCTAGCGGTAACTTTACACACGACCAGGTTTAACATTAAAAAATTCTACGTGGTGCCCACATTGCGTTTATGTGTTTTGTACGGATCTCAGAACAAACAGCAACTTTTGCCTTATAAAACATTAATAAACTGGTTTTTATAACCGAAGTGGAGAGTGTTTACAGCACGGTACGCACTGAGTCCTTATATAAAACAGATACGCTTCGTCTTAAAAGGATTACGCAGTGATTGAATAATAATTGAAAAAGGAAAACCGGTGCGCTCCGACAGCCTCCCTCAATGACACCTTATACACCACAAATCCCACAGGGCCTGGACCTGAGAATGAACTAGTGCCCCCGCGTTGAGAAGCCGGCGACACACCGCCTGAGTTACGGTGTGACTGATAACACACGTTACGCAGAAGTTAATTACCTTAACGTTGTGCCAAAATAGTATTCAGTAGCCCATCTACCTCTGCTCTGAATAATGTAATGATCCCTTTTAACTGCTAGAAAGCGTGACGCAAGTTTCTGTGCCACACAGCGTTGTTTGAACTTGCATTTTCATTGAACCATAAGGAAATATATTTTTTCCATAAATTATAACATTCATTTCCGCAGAACCTTCTAAAATGTAGTTAGTGAGTCTTCCCTTGAGACCAACGAGGTAATGTAACCGCGGTATATTCCGAAATTCGAATTGATGATGTCTATCGAAAGTTGGGCCGCACGTTCGATCGCAACAAGCCGTGACCTGGGGTGGCGTATGGCAGTTGACGTACACGTACATATTGATCGACAGTTCCTGTACCAACCGACGAATTCCCATAGGCCTACAGGTCTCAAATGCACCTCAAATGATTAATTCATGTACCAAGAGCAAGTCATAATAAGCAAAACAAAGGACAGTAACATAACACGAGCGAAAGCGGGGTTACCCTAATCATTTCATTCAGTAATCTGGATTCATTCTTTGTTACTATTTACAAAAGCTTGTTTCGACACTGCATTTGCATTCTTATGCACTTTTACACTAATGGCTAGGCTTCAGACTTTATGACCGAAGGATCTTGGTTCGATTCCCAAAAAGGGCAGGATATTTTTCTCTTCACCAAACTGTCTAGATCGGTCCTGGTGTCCACCCAGCAACCTAGTCACTGGCTACCGGAGACCATGCCGGTGGTAAAGAGGCAGGTGCGTGAAGCTGACTCCTCACCTGCACCCAGCGCCGAGGTTAAGAATGACTGGAGCTGTACCTCCACTCCTCCACATTCATAGGCGCTACTTTACCTATTACTTCATATTCTAATGTTACTGCTTCCAGAAGCCTCTTCCAACAGCGCATTTATATTCCGGTTCACTTTCATACATATACTGACATACACTAATGTGCTCCTCCCAAACGCATTCAATCCTCCACCACCTCCCTCCGCCACCAACAGTCGGTATCTGAATATAAAACGAACGAACAACAAGGAAGCGACCTCCGGTGTCAGTATGGGTGCACAGTACTGTTCTGTAACGCTTCTGTCCGTCCGTTTGGATTTCAGCCAGCCGCTGTAACGTAGAACTGCTGGGTATGCCTTTTAATTACAAAGAGCTTCGCTGTTCGTATTCTTCGCCTGATGACGATGGGCGATAAATGTAGGCAAATTCACTGTATCATACAATGAGAAGAGCTTCAAATGTACTACGTGACGAGTGAAACGTTATTTAAGTGACTCTAATTATATGAAAAATGTTCGCAACTTTCTTGCCAACCGTACTGCAGTGCTCCTGGGAGCCTCTTGCCTATTGAATTATGTCTTTCGCCTCCCTTCCATACGTTCCGTTGGCCATTACATCCTACTCTATATTCTTGTTATAACATATTTCATGTGTAATTATTCACAGTATCTGCAATCACGCGGCAGGCCTATCCCGCTACAGATCACAATAGGTCATGTCTGCTGTTTGCATTCTATTGATCTCTTATTTGGTTAGTCCGGTATTCAGATCCATAAAATAAAACTAGAAACAAGAAATAATACGCAATTTCAAACTTTGAGGAAGGAGGGCTCTGGAAGACTAAGGCGCAGATGGCAGAATTATATTAACCCTATAAAGACGGAACGTAATATGTTTTATATAAGGACTCAGTGCGTACCGCGCTGTAAACACTCTCCACTTCGGTTATAAAAACCAGTCTCTTAATGTTTTATAAGGCAAAAGTCGCTGTTTGTTCCGAGATCCGTACAAAACACATAAACGCAATGTGGGCACCACGTAGAATTTTTTAATGTTAAACCTGGTGGTATGTAAAGTTACCGCTAGGCTTTAAAAGGTTAAACAGACAGAACCGACTTTGGACAAGGCCAGATTAGGGGATCTCAGATGCAGGTGGTCTCCGTTGCTTAAGGGTCTATCTTGATCTGCCAGTACCTGCTTACCGAGACACAGCAGTTCTTGGCTGCCTGAGGCGTACCATGATGCAACATACAGACCGTTTGCAATAATGCACAGTCCTCTACTGTCTACTGATACTACTGTCCTCTATCCGGAAGGTGTGCTGAGTATGGAGAAAAATAACCACAAACCTTAAATGCGTTCGTCACTAGATGGCGACATCCGCGAACAATTCTCTGTAATAATCAGTTAACTTTTTGAATTCAGGGTTACGCAAAGGAACTCGTTACATTTACTCATGCGCAGTGCGTCGGCGTATCCTCCTTATGTCCAGGCGGTTTGAAGAACAAGGTGCACATTACTGAACAGGGTCTGCACTATTTGGTTCTTTAGTATTCCTCTCATATGTTTCAAAATATCTGCTTCTTTGTTAAAACGTCGGTAAATTTAACGCCTTTTTTTGTTAACTATTGTATCCCTGCTGGTTTTGTAACAGCTGATGAGCCGTTGTGATTCCGTGTGACAAAGGCAGGTAACGTAACTATACGGGCCCGTTTCTTACTTCAGATAATTTCAAATACAATTCTCATCCCACGCGCTAAACTCAAGGATAAGCCATTTCAATAACTGACGCAACGCACTGCGCAGGTACACTACCAGTTAGGGCATCTCCACTTTGGCCACAGGCAAAGACCTATAAAATTTAATGGCCTTACCTTATATTATACCGTGAGTCACAAAATGTGGGGTACGGAGGCCCAGTCATTGCCCTTGCATCAGGGACAAACAATTTCAGGATACTTCAGTGACGCAGTGCGAAAATCTGTTGCAGGGGTCAATGAAAGAGATGGTATCAACCTATAGGAACATATGTTACTGCACATAAAACAAAGTAAAGGCAAAGATTAAAACATTCTTTGTCTGCTTGACCCGAACATGAGGGCACGAAGATACTTCAAAACGTCGGTAACTTCTCATTTAACCGTCGACACAACACAACATGACAGCACGCTGCGATCTTCAGCAACACTGCTGCGAGAACCGCCAGTCTCTCATAGGTAAACTGTCCAAGCGCAGGTCGTGAATGGTGACACGGCGAGGACGCGTGTTTAATCTCAGCATCAGATGGACTTCAGTGGGGGAGCTTTAGGCCCTGGCCGCGTTACCCAAGGGTACCCACTACACAGAAGTGCAGGGGGGTCACAAACAGGGTTGTGGAGTCGGTACACAAAACTTCCGACTCCGACGCCTTTATAAGATCTCAATATGTATTAATAACGGTAAACCTAAAGACGTTCCATCGCCACCATGTGAATCATCAGGCTACTTTTTATACTTATAACCTATATTTAAGTATAAGTCTAATGGTTACTGTAGCTATCAGGGCTCTGGAGTTGGAGTATCTAGTTAAGATTTTAGATTGAGGTTGGAGTCGGAGTCGGTACATTTCTACCGACTCCGGCTCCATCTAAAATTCCTTCCACTCCGACTCCGACTCCACAGCCCTGGTCACACAGCCGGTCTGGGCATATTCCAGAAGTGCACTCTTGCCCCTGCCAAGAATCGAAAGATTCGTCCATCGTCCAGCCCGCAGCCTAGACACTGCGGCGACTAGACGAACCCGCCTCCCCTTTACAACAAAGACAGGCATACTACTGACATTATCGCTTCCTTGTGTGTTATTCATGAAGCCTATTTAGTATCTGATAAAAACAAAATTCCCCATAGGAGGTTATTTACTTCATTACAGGCCAAAATTTCATTTTGTCAATATTTATTTGAATACCTCAGTACGTACTCACTTTTCCGTACGAAATAATAGCTTTAACCAAAATTGCATTTCCTTGATGTCTATTTTATTAAGGAACTGTGGTACGACACTTCCTTAAACTGGATTCATACGTACACGCTGTCGTTATGGCACAAGATAAAGCGTACAAGGAAGCCGGCATGTACTCGTGGTTAGTGGAAAAAAGCCCCTAGAAAGAAAAGACTGCCGATAAGTTTACTGCCTTACTACGCTGTCACGTTTAATGTATGTTGAAAATACATGGTCTAGGGCAGACAAAGTAACAGGTATTTGGTTCTGTTTCAAGCTGACAGATGGCTAGCAAAGGGAACTTTTGTACAGTTGCTGTCTGCGATAGAAGAAATTAAATACATCAGGGACTGAAAAACGTTGCAGGCGAAGAAGAAAAGGTGAAGTGGGAATATAGACGTCGGAAATGTGTGAGGAATAAAAATATTTGTGGAAATAAGAAACATCTGAAAATGTGTGGGGAATAAAAGTATATTTTCATACAGCAAAGGAAATGCACTTGGTCCGTTACATTAAAAGAAAAAAAATACAGACTGTGGGAATTGAGAACAGGGTGCAGAGGAGCAAACTGCGATCTGAAAGAGAGTAACAAGGGCTGGCAAAAACTCAGTAAAAATTTTAGCCTTCACCAAATTTTGTTGGGGCGATCAAATCAAGGAGAACGAGATGACTGTGCAGGCAGCAGGGAGAGGAGAAGTTCATACTATCTAAATCGAGCCTTAAAACCCTGAAGGGGTGAGACTGCTTTGGGGGCCTAAGTCTAAATGGAACGATAATATTAAAGAGGATCTAAAACACATAATACAAGGATACGAACTGGACTCTGTGAATCAGGACCAGACAACTGGCGGTGTGTGCGGAGGGTACTGAACCTCCGGGCTCTCTAAGCAAGTAATATCTTGACCAGCTTAGCGGGTACTTTCTTAGGGATTCTATGTCACAAGAGTTTGTTATGAAACACAACATGCTTTATGGACAAATGCACAAACTCCATTATCAACTGTATGAGCCACGCACTGTTTGAAAACACCACGCTCAACAATAATTACTTCACACACGCACACACGCGCGCGCGCACGCGCGCACACGCGCACACACACACACACACACACACACACACACACACACACACACACACACACACACACAGCCTGAACACCTGGTTGTGGCCCATTTTACTGTACTTCCAAAGAATGTGCCCTGGGGACTGAGAAAACTACGAAACTTAACTCTTTAAAGCCTAGCGGTAACTTTACATACGACCCGGTTTAACATTAAAAAATTCTACGTGGTGCCCACATTGCGTTTATGTGTTTTGTACGGATCTCAGAACAAACAGCAACTTTTGCCTTATAAAACATTAAGAAATTAGTTTTTATAACCGAAGTGGAGAGTGTTTACAGCGCGGTACGCACTGAGTCCTTATATAAAACAGATATGCCTCGTCTTTAACGGGTTAACAGTCAGACTAGCCGAATCCTGTGTCAAGATTCGAACCTATGCTTTCGCATAAGTGAATTCAGTATGCCAGATACTAGCAGTCACTTCCATGCTTTGTACAGTTGATTTAAAAAGTAAATTTTGATGATAAATTTTTATAAAGAATCTAACGGAAAAGTTCACCAGACTCCACTTAACGAGCACGACAGTATGTACGGATATAGTAAAGACGAAAAACGTCTCAAAACAAGCCATCACGCAAGGCTCAAGACACAGCAACAAGCATAACTGAAGATACATACTATCTCACAGACTTCTCAACAAAATTAATTTCCACGTCCCGTTTGTGCGCTAATTCTACCTTAGGCATGGACATACACTACTTCCTCCTATCTCAGGCGCGCATCCAATGCAACATTAATTCAAACTCATGTTACCGTAACGACTTTGCGGATTCTGTACCTTGTCTTTCACTGGCGGTGGAGGCGGGGGGCACTTCCTCAAATATTACTCGTGGTTTTTCCCCAGCCTCTTGAGAGGAAATACCGGCTAACGGCCCCCCCCCCCCCCATTCTCCTCAATCACAACTTCAGTGAAATGAATAAACAGACCTCACACGGAGATATCAGTCATTACTGCATGACTCACGGAACGAACAGACATTTGTTCGAATTTATACTAGCATATATAAACACTAACACACACACACACACACACACACACACACACACACACACACACACATATATATATATTCAGATATTCGAAAGCGTTACACCTTTGGTTACACACTGAAGTGCATAAAAATAATTAATATAACAAAAACCGTTTTCTGTCACCTCTCAACAGTTACCTTACCTTCCATACATGCGTTCGTGATATATATACGATCGACATTCAACAAGGTGCGTCCATATTACGCGTGCTCGTGCCCTCGCGCTCGTGCTCGGAGTAACTGTCGGTCCATACCGACTGCTCGTTCAATGACATGAAGAATTCAACTGCAGTGCGCCTTGGCAAGCCTCTCTCTCTCTCTCTCTCTCTCTCTCTCTGAGGTACCGCCTCTGCGCCGAGCTGCTCGAACCCAGGGCTTAACTGAATCGCACTGATGGGTTCGCATTCGTGTAGCCGTCCACACACACCTCGCAACACGAGCCCGAGCACGAACATTCCGGATGCACCTTAACGCTCCACAATATGTGGCGGTGCCGTCCTTACTCTAACACTGCAGCAGACAATCCTTACCACAACGTAAGTCTAGCACACACCTAACAAATCCTCTACGTGCTGTGTTCATTACACCCTATTCCACACCACATAATTCATATTATTAGGGAAGAATTCTTCTAGGAACGTCCCTTTCAACAGAAGCTACCACACCGTCCGCAAAATATAATGCGTATAACAAGATTGCGTACACACTACAGAAGTGATCCACTACTTACTGTCTTTAAGTAAAATACAGAGATGTCTTTCATCTGCGTATATTTTTATGGCTACACACGAGCGATTTTAAACTATGAGAACGTACGCATACCCGTATATTATTCCTTACAGCGAATCCTAAGCGATTGTATTTTTTCATAATTTTTCAATGTTACAATTTTAATTTTTAACTGTAAAGGGGAAGCCTCCACCTAAACTTAAACTTTTCCTTTATGATTTTGTGAGTTTCTACCTGATGATGGCCAGCGTACGCGGTCGAAACATGTAGGATAATAAAAGGAGCGCGAAGATAGTGTTGTGTTTATTCTGTAAAGACTGAAATAGTGAAGAATTAATCTGTGCTGATTAGGAAGCAACTGAAATGCATTTAGCTAACATAGCATCTTAATTTCATGTCACACAATTTTGTTACTATGAATATAACAATAATACGCCTTTCAGCGTCAGAACATGTCCATATTACAATACTCATAACAGAGCGAGCTACCGGAATGCCAATTAGGCTAACCAGTAACCACTAATCGATTAGTCCATGTTTAAACGAATATCAGAAGCATGTGGTGTAATTAATTTATTGGCAAATTAAACGAACGTCTGTGTGTGATGCTATGGAACTAATTAGCTGAAGATACAACGAATCGTGGCAATGAAAAGGCGCAAGAAATGATAATCATAAATAACAACAAAAAATGTTAAGGCTACAGTACCTGGACTAAACTTTCAAAATGTCTCGGAAAGATTAAAAGGTTTAAAACGGTTGTTTTTAAACACAGCAATCGCAGAAACAAAATAACCCGTATGCCTCTCATGATGGTGACATGACGTCATGGTACACTACCGCATTTTGTATTTGCAACGTTGTGGTTGGTGAAACGTCCCAGCATCAATAAACAATGAATGAATGTTGACGCCATGGTCGAGTCTTTCAGTTCAAGGTCCGCCAAGGACGAGTAGCATAGATCAATACTTACTAAGCCAATCCGGGTTGTTGTTTTTGTGATGAAAGGCGCATCAACTCCATCGGTTATTCCCGCCTACATTCAGTTCAGTATCGGCGGCAATAATCAAGATAATCGCGTAAAAGTAAAAGGAACACAAAATGTGCAGAACTAAGCAGAATAAACCTCAAAACTGACAGAAAAGGTAGATGGCTGATACTGCGCTATGAAGCAAATGGTCAGACGTACATGGACAGAATGGTATCAGCTTACCTTCTCTCTCAGTCACACGCACGCACGCACGCACACAAATTAAATTACAAAATATAACAAGTCTGCAAACATTTAGCTTGAAAAACAAGGAGTTCTGAACAGACGTCATAGACCTTAGTTTCCTGTTGCACAACTTTCTATTGAAGGACATCCCCGATGTTATTACCGGTTATTATTTCTTTTCCCTGTATTTTTTAGAAGAACTTACTACTGAAATACACATTCTGTATACGTTAAATTTATCAGATGTAACCTTACAGCTGTGCATCGTCGCCATGTTTGCAAATGTTCACTTGCGAACAGTATTTCATACACAACGTCTAGGCACGTTAAATCACCTCCGTCCGCACCAAATGCTGAATGTACGAGTATAGCTCGTATGGTGCGTAACTCACTGACATCAAACCGAAAGTTAAAGACAAAATTTCGCACGGCCGCCATGATATTTTACAGTTCACAAAAATATTATGTACATAATGTTGTACACTGTTCCAGATCTACTCCACTATGTCACTTTAAGACGCAACAGTAAGTGGCGCTACTGTTGTTACCAACTCAGAAGTTCGCTCATCCACCATGTTACGAGGTGTAGGAAATTAACCCTTTGAAGACGAAAGGTAATCTGTTTTATATAAGGACCCAGTCCATACCGCGCTGTAAACACTCTCCAACTCGGTTATAAAAACCATTCACTTAATGACGTATAAGGTAAGCGTTGCTGTTTGTTCTGAGATCCATATAAAACAAACAAACGCAATGCCAGTACAGTGCAGAATTTTTCAGCGTTATACCAGGTGCTATGTAAAGTATCCGCTAGGCTATAAACGGTTAAGAAGTACGTCGTTGGAAGTGGCAAGCAGTCACGTAACATTCAGACCATGTTTCATGAAAATCGGCCAGCTGGTTCCGAAGGTGAGATGGCCTGATACAGACATACTGACGCGCGCACGCACACACACACAGCATAATTATGTCACATGACTACATTTTTAAAAGACGTAAAACAGGCTGGTATTTCCTCGTCGTCGCCGACTATGGCGGAGTCACAAAAAATTCGTCACGGATAATCTGTGCATGACATTCAGCAACAATGTAGGTCAGGAGTGTCCAACCAGTCGCCTAAGGCATCGTCTCTAAATTATATACACTACAAAAATTACACAGTAGTTTGGGAAGTGAACACTTAATGTGATTCTCACACGCGCAGACCGCAAACCAGCATACAGTAACACCTGTGGCCCCTTGCCAAAAAATAAGGTTGGACATCCCTGCTCTAAGAGGAGCAATAGGTCTACATGGCATAGAAAATGACCATGAAGGTTTGCATGGGTTAAAAATTCAGACACACATAATATGGTGGTGATCCGTCTTCAAACTGGAGTCAGTACGGGCCAGCTTTGCGGTAACGCTTGGAGTGAGTGGTTGTGGGGGGGGGGGGGGGGGGGAATCAAACACGCACAGGACCTTCTGCTGGGGGAAGGGAGGGGGGTGGGAGATTTTTATTGCAGCGGACTCCCGCACGTAGTGGATACATCTTGTTGTTAAAGCAATGCTCGTGAGGATGGGCCTTGGACTCGGGGTACCTCGGGATTGTTCTAACGTCGGTTTTTATGGAGACGGTGTACCAATATTTTTCTCTGAACCTGTACCAGTAGCAGCAGTCCGCCTGTTCTCAGCCGCTCCAGGTGTCGCGCTGCGGAAACCCCTATTTTGCATACAGACGGCCGCTATAAAAGCGAACTGCTGACTTTTCTCTTTTAATCCCATCTACTTCCTTTACAGCTGTCCCGGGGCTCTGCTTTGCATAATATTCCACATACACATACACACATATATACGTATAAACTTGGATTTCACTTCGCATTTGTACGTTCCCTGGAACCTCTTCTTTTATCCTTTATTTCTTGTTACTAACTCCCATCTTCTTCCGCGAAAGACTACATTTGTTCTGAATGAAATCCACTGAAACATTTCACACGCTTTCATTCTCTTAGCTTCTCTTAACTTTCTCCCAGTTCTAATTCTGTCATAATTTTCTTCATTTTTAATTCAGATACGCATTCACAGCGACTTAATTTGTTGCACCAGCTTTTCTCTAACAGAACCAAACACTATGTAACTCGCTTTTATACTTCTACTGTACTTCTGACATAATAAGATTAGAACTGAGCACGGATTCGCGCCTTATTTATTCATCATCCACACGGTTATGTGAAGTAATACAGCTAATGGTAGCACAAACTGAAACGAAGGTTTTTAATTCGTTCAAGATGTCACACAATGAACTTGTTTAAATGTACCTATTCGCTTTCCATACAATAACAAATTTTATGCAAATACATTTAGCGGTCCTCAGCAGACAGATGTACAGACAACGACGCCAATAAGTGTAGATCTGGAACCCGCTTACAGGGGCAATATTATATTTTTGCGGGCCCAGAACCTGACAGCACAAAGAGAACGGATCGCAATATTTCTCCAACTGTATATCACATTTGATACCTTTGCTTCCGTTTTGTTTCTATATTATACGGGACCAAAAATAAGAATTTCATCCCACGAAAATCAGAATAGTAAGTAAATAATATATCGGCGTTTCAAAAACGATATTTGTTTTCTTTAGGAGCGTTCACAAAATTGCGAAAAGACACAATGAGTTTAGGCCTATTCGCAAACTTCCAAAAACCGATTAGCTTCGGCATGTCTGTCCGTCCGTATGGAACTCCGTTCTCACTGGACCGATTTTCATGAAATTTGACATTTGAGTATTTTCGAAAATCTATCGAGAAAATTCACGTTTGATTAAAGTCTGACAGAATAACGGGTACTTGAAATTAAGGCCTACGTACATTTATGATAACATCTCGCTCAATTCTTCTTAGACTGAGAAATGTTTTAGACAAAGTTGTGGAGAAAACGAAAACACACATTTTATGTTCCATAACGCTTTTCCGAAAATCGTGCTGTTTATGAGATAATGTGGAAAAATGTGGCAGATGCAGGCAGGCTACAGATAATATAAAGCCCATGCAAATTACATGCTGGGTAAATATGCCACACACAGAGACATACACTCAGAATATGTAATACTTATTGCTTTCCCACGGCAACAATAGTTACTCGAACACCCCTCAATGTTAACGCTATACGTACATTGCGTGTCTTCTTGTTAGTTCCTTGAAACTGCGTAATTCGGGGACTGTCTATGTATTACACACGTATAAACTTTCTATACAGCGCTACAGAAAGAAAATAACTTCCACGCTTCTGTTTCAGAGAGAAAAGTGCAACCAACTGCCTACAGCATAAAGGTTTGCGCCGGACCCCGGATTTGAATTACTTGTCACAACTTGGCGTCCTCTGATATGGGCGGATCGCAGCGTGACATCACCGTCACAGATACTGCAGTGCACTGCCTGCCACCAGACTGACGTAAGTGCACTTCGGAAATTGTTACGCAACACTAGCGCAATGCACTTCCTCCTACGTACATACTGGCATTTCATTTGCTCCTGCACTCCAGCTGCCCGCATCGCCTGTGGTAAATGTTTTCTTAGCACAAAACGCTTATTCTGCGCCAAAGTGTATCCCCTGCACATATAAGTATGGGGCGTTCTTTTACACGGAAGTGCGCACCTGCAGAGCGGACGGCGTCATAGATCGCTATGCAACAGTTGATGTCGTCCGCTCTACGGCGCGTAACGCGGGGCTCACGAGTCTGAATACTGCACAGCTCATAACGTCATCGGCCACTATGCGGCAACTAATGTCTGCCCCACGCGGGACTCACAGGCCTGAGTACTGGACGGCGGGTTGCGTCACCGGTTGCCATGCAGCGATGCAAATAACAGAGGGTTCGTAAATTTTGTGGACTGGTTCCACTTTAAGCTGAACATCCTGTAAGAGGAGTTACCACGCACGCACATACATTTTGGACATTATGAGGGCGGATGACTCCAGACTTTTTTTGGGAGCAGTCAAACTGTTCTGCACTCATCATATTTCGTCTTACAGGAAATAATCCCACCCCTTTCCACTGTCATCTTAAATCCTCATGCCAGCAGTACGTCACTTCAATCGTACACAACCTGCCTCGTGTATCGGTTTGTTCTACATTCAACACCTTCAGACATACAAGTCCTAAAACAAAGCAAGCAAGATCAGCTAATAGGCGGCAATTTGCATGAAGATCCTGTTCATTTTAAAAAATTCTCTTCACACAAGTGCCAATCCAACAAAACAAAACAAAAAAAAACTGACGAAACAATAAACGTTTTAACGCTTCAGGATTCGAAGCTGAGCTTGTAAAACTTAACACACACTTCCTTTCTGGCATTCATTACACAATTTTATGCGACGATTCTTGCAAAAACCTAGGCACAACTGGAAGTGAAATATTAACAATTTTATTCTCAAGACAAGTTTTGGGGATATACAAGTAAACTGCAATTCTTCAAACAGGATATTTTTATTTCAAAATGGGATTTGTTTCTAGTAACTGACATTTTAATGTTCGGGAAATAACACCCTTCATTAGCCACTGGTATATTTACGAAGATTTGTTAAGATTTTGATGAGAAACCCGGCGGCACGACACTTTGTTTCATTTAGTGTAACCGACCAACAACGGCACCGAATTTCTATGCAAAAAGTCTGTAGTGCTGGGAGGTTAAGACGGAATCACAGTTTACACCGTGTAAGACACGACGCAGTGTTAAGCAACTTCAACACTGGTGGTTACATCTGCATATTTTCCACAGCACAAAACACAACAGAATTAAAATTCATTGTTGCCAAGCACGAAAAAATTAGGATAAACCTATCAGCTACGCACAGCAGCACGTGAGACTATAGACTATTAAGAGTTGCAGCAACTTACGTTCCATGTGAAATCGCAGCTGGGAAGTTAATCACAGAGGCAACTGCGGTACACAAGAGGCGCAGCAGTCATAGTGGTCTGCTGAATCTCAATTACAGCAACCGGCACGTTTACTGCATAGTGCCAATGCAGACAACACGTCTTCATATAATAGCGACACCACTCGTTTCCGCATGAAGTTGACCTTCACGCAGTCAGCGGCTGTGTCGTCATTCCCAACACGTGTACGACTGACTCATTGTTTCACCGAGACAAGGGGCGTCTCCCAACATTCAACAGAGATGTGTTCCTAACAAAGACGGGCAACGGACGTATGTCACACTGTGGCGCGTTCGCGTAACGTTTATACCTTCTCCGCTCCTGTGACAGCCTGATACAGTTTTACTAGAAGGCAGAGCTTCTATGGCGATTTTATGTCTCTGGCAACAATAAAACGTACTTGGGTTCCCGATATTTTTGTTAGATTTCAACCTATTTCGATATTCTTGACAGATTTTCATGTCTCCCATATCAAATGTCACGAAAATCCGTCCACTGGAAGCCGAGCTAATGCATGAGGACAGACGGACAGCCGTTGACAGCGCTAATAGGTGCTTTCGCGACTTATGTTAACGCGCCGACAAACGCGACTGAATTTCCGAATGGAATTTCGACAGCTGTTTGAACAACTTCCATGTTATTACTGGACAGGCATTACAGCATGCACAGACAGTACCAATAAACACTGCTAAATTATGAACACAACGTTAATAAAACAGGAGCCTCGCACTGCGTAAAGCAAACATGTAATTAAAAATATTTTCGAAGCCCTAAATGTTTCTCAGCTTCACTTTTTGCATTGGTATCTCAAGAAGATGGAAAATTTAAGCTAAGATAAAAACAGTCGCAGAAAAGATTGTGCCCAACAAAGTAACTCGGTTTCCCATATGCGAACCTCATGGGAATCTTCTGCTGCCGTAATCCAGACTCTTAAACGAAGCGTAAAGCGCACCATTCAGTTCGGTCTGAACCACGGTACGTTACTGGATCTATCCTGATAAGACACGTGCACTAACAAACCAACCGACTGACTGACTGACTGACTGACGAATTAACTATGTGGAGCACAGTTCTTCTGAAGCTCACAGTTCCTCACCTAGTACAGAAATTCGCCGCATTTTATCGAACCCGTGTTCACAACAGCTGGCCACTTGCCCCTGTTCTGAACCAGGCGAATCCAGTTCACGCCTTCCCATCCTTTTAATGTCGTCCACCTAGGCCCAGGTCTTCCAAATAATCTCTCTCCTTCTTTCATGTTTCCCCATATGTGCCACACGCCCCGCCCATTCCATCCTTGATTTGATGACCGCAGTAACAGTTGGTGAGGAGCAGAAATCATGAAGCACCTCATTATGCAATTTTCTCCAGTCTTCTGTTACTGCCTTTCTGTTACGCCCAATATCTTCCTCGCCATCACGTTCTCGAACACCCTCAGCCTATGTTCTTCCGTGAGAGACTAAGTTTCACACCCATATAAAACAGGACGCAAAATTACAGCAAACGGGAAGACAAAAGATTCTGTACCGAATGCTAGCAGACATTCCGTGAAACAAAGAAACTGCCAAAGCCAGCATCTGTCGCAGTACGCAGCTTTTCAGCATCTGATACAAATCCCATACGTTTTCAAGAACGTATGCCAATCGTCCACCGCCAATCTCTGCTCTAAACGCTGGAGTGTTTACAAGTTCTAAACATTCACGAAAGCAGTAACGCTATTAGAACTTCCAATTCTCTCAAATAAAACACAAAGTAAGTCACAACCACGCATTCCGAACTCCTTCTCCGTTCACTTAACGACATTACTTAAGAGTTAATCAGTGAGCGACCACGTACGATAAATTGGACAGAATCGATCGTGTTCCATTTCAAGATACTGCTCCGACGTCTTCCTCCCAACGGACCAATGAAGACCACTCAACAGGAGATGCTGTGACAGAGGTTCAAACCGCGCGTCTCCAGTATCGTGCGCCTGGGCCAATACGCTCCGTCCCATTATAAAACAAAATACAACTGGGAACTGAATGCGAAGTAGCGTGATGCAACCAGCAAGGTCAAGCAGCAGAGGGAGATATGAATCACGGGGAGATACAGCCAGCACAACAAAACAAAGGAATTCTGTTAATTTCTTGCGCCACTTACAATTTAAACAGCAAACAGAGACCCGTCCCTTTATTTTGTTCACCTCTTCGAGTTGTTTTATTGTATGCCAGCACAATAACTGCAAGTCACTCGCAGTAAAAAGAGTAGACTGAAATGGGGGCTGCACCTTATCTTTCTTTTGTATGCCCCGCATCCAGATCGCAATGAATAAAAATCACTTCATTATACCGTTCACATAGCGTTCTGCTGTTGTTTATTCCATTTCAGGTTGTCTACAAGGATATCTTACATTGTCTTTACGAATGGGACCCGGCCGGCATCTCGCTGCGCTTCTTAACGATATGAGTAACAAGATCTGCGCTCTTCTGGAATATTACGAAGCGTCGAGTGCTAATCCTTCACCGACGTTTCGGGACAGCGTATCGGTCGAATCTTCAACGATCAAGAAGTCCAGAATACGAAGACTTACCTAATATTCAACGTTACTGTAAGAACAACAAATTTTACACTATTCAATATACAACTGACAAAGTATGCGCCTGCTGAAATAACATGTAAATTACATAGAGGTACGGGTTAGAGAACTCCACGATTTACACTTCTGTACTGGTTTTTTTTTATGGCGCAACAACCCCTTGTCAGCCAGGACTTCCTCAGTATCAAGGCTTCACAATCACACTCAGACACACCACACTCGGTAGGACTCCTCTGGACTAGTGATCAGCCCGCCGCAGAGACCTCTACCTAACAACACACAACACTCCCAAGAGACAGACGTCCATGCTTCCGCCGGGATTCAAACCCACAATCCCAGCAAGCGAGCGGCCGCAGACCAACGCCTTAGACCGCGCGGCCACTGGAATAGTGTACTGATGTTAGGGTTGCTAAATAATAACAATAATGTACATTCGCTTTAGCGTGCTGATGATCGGATGGCAAAGAGCCCGGACTCTGTGACACGATAAACAGATTTCTTGGGCAGTCACCACCTGGAAGATGCACAAAAAGCTCAAAGAAACATTTGAACTCTCAAGCTTTTTGGATTTTTGCAATTGTATGTATTGAAACACGGTACACTATATTGCAGCGGCAGGATAAATCCCTGTCTTCAAGGTCGCTTCTTCTAAACAAACTGTTACTACATTTACAGTGTAAATAATTATCATATAGAAGCTGTTGTTTCGTAAGACGCAAGCGTCAAGGCAGGGATCGACCCTGCCCCCCAAACTTAGTGTGTTACATTTCAAAACACACGACGGAAAAAAAAAGTCCAAAACATTTACGAGTTCAAATATCATACACCTATAGAATCGAAACAGAATATTAAAATCATACTGGCGAGTTTTAGCCCTTTAAACACGAAAGGTGTCTGTTTTATGTAAGGACTCAGTGCGTACCACGCAGTAAACACTCCATTTCGGTCATACAAAACCAATCTGATAATGTTGCATAAGGCAAAAGTCGCTGTTTGTTCTGAGATCCGTACAAAACACATAAAAGCAACGTGGGCACCACGTAGAATTTTTTAATCTTAAACCTGGTGGTAAGTAAAGTAACCACTAGGCTTTAAAGGGTTAATAATGGTCATGTTTACATGATGATCGAACAGGAACATGCACCCAAGGACGCAGCACTTCCCGTAAGCACCAGCATATGCTTACATAGCATATAACACAGGCTGTGGTGCAGCGATGACACTATATCAGATTTCAGGAAGGTAGATTAGCATGGAACAAGGCTGGGTCTCAAGTACTGAACGCAGGGGCACAGAAACACTTTACATATCGATAAAACTTCCGAGGCAGAGCGTCTTTCATGAAATCAAGGCACCAGACACGAAACTTCCCCACGCATTTGTCAGGGCAGCTCAACCGCAGCTGGACATAAAGCATATCGAATTAAGCGATAAGTAGCTACAGCAAGTTGTTTTAAACTCTGCCTCGAAACGGGAAGCTTTTATCCCGTCTGAGTAATTCATACAGAGGGGCTGAACTACGACATTACATTAGTACTCGTAGCTTGGATGAATGGATAGGGAAACTGATTCAGACACGGCTATTTGGAGTGAAACACAGAGCTGTGAGGTTTCTGCCTCAGAATTCAGTGTATGGACGGTACACTCTGACCGCCCATTAGTTCCTAGTCGGTGCAGAAACTAAATCAAGGTCTTTCTCATTTTAGACTAATTACATCTCCAGTCAACGTACATGCGCATGCGAATATCCACTAAATGGACGATTTAAGCACTTCCTTAAAACAAGAATTGTATTCACATTATTAAAAGAAAAGCCTCGTTTCACCCTTTAAAGACGAATAGTATCTGTTTTACGTAAGGACTCAGTGCGTACCGCGCTGTAAACACTCTCCACTTCGGTTATAAGAACCAGTCTCTTAAATGTTTTATAAGGCAAAAGTTGCTGTTTGTTCTGAGACCCGTACAAAACACATAAACGCAATGTGGGCACCACGTAGAATTTTTTAATGTTAAACCTGGTCATATGTAAAGTAACTGCTAGGCTTTAAAAGGTTAATAAAGTAATCAGATTTCCCCCTCAGATCACTATCATAACATGAGACCTTCACTTCTGTTTAAATTACACTGACGATGAAATTACGGAAAAATTCTAATTTCAGAATTAAAACTACCATGCAGGTCATAACTTTACCTTCATATGTTCTCTAAAATACCCTAACGTGTAAATCATATACAATTTTGACTGCACACTCTCAAAGGAAGAAAAGACTTCGGATATATACAAGTATATAGGGTCATGTGTGGTTAATATGATCGAGTGATACGGAAATATGGTGACAGTGTACAAAATGGATTCAGCTGCCTCAAAATACAAGGGATGCTCTCGTAAATACAGCAGTAAAGAAAGCTCTTTATTAAATAATAACCCCAAACGGAAGATTCCAATTCTTCTGGGATATAACGTCGTGTAGATTGGAACACACTTTTGAAGGAGACAATGCCGAGGCAACAAGCTCCTATGAAAAGCTGGTACTTGTATACCAAGTCACAAGGCGCCATACTCGTATGGATGTATGCACATTTTCGTCAGCACCGCGGTAAAGGGCCCCAAATCTCTCTTAGTAAAACAAACGTTCAACGTGGGCCTATACTGGGAAGTAGTCTGCTATCCTGGTATCATCCACCTGTCGAAAAGCAACTTCCAGTCTCGTCTTGAGTAGTGAACTCTGTAAATTCCTTAAAATACCTCAATTTCTCTTACAGTCCAACAGCCAATAGGTCGTAGTCCTCTTTGGTGAAGCGCATTAATTTTTTAACAAACGAATCGATTCCACCCACTTGTGCCGCTGCAGGTACGAAAACGTAAAAAAGACCTCCAGCTGGATCACCATGCCGAATGCGACGACAGGACGAAATTTTCGGAAGCCCATGGCCTGGTGCTTACTTAATACACGGACGATTTGACAACAGGCATACATTAATGTCAAAGCTGAATTTCAAGAGATCTATAATTACGTCAGTCTGGCATGATATGAGGAAACCGAACACGTGTGTTCATAATTAACGTGCCTACTTTGTACTAACAGGCACCCGTTTCGAATCTAGGCGAGGGCATTAACATAAATTAAGAGATTTCGTAGGTGTCTCAATTCCCGTGACATTAAATAACCTCAGAAAGGCATACAGCGTCATTGAACAACTGACCAATCAACTTCACTATAAAAGTAACATAACTCGTTGCGTATCGACACACTAAAAAGTGCTGCTTTCGATTCGAATTTCGTTCATGCGGAAAGCGAAGCGGAGATGAATATACGCAGGTGTATGACGAATGTAATGGGTACTCAGCGACGAAGACGCTCATGAATTATTAATACTTTCCGTTCCGCAACCAGGGTATTTATGACCAACAAGGTGATTTCCCAGAGCCCAACACTTTCTTTGATTATCAATAAAGGCTAGATGGTGCATCCCGAGTTTATGGTTCAAAGATGTGCTCATGTCTGAATACGGAACTAACGCTGTCAGGCACAGAGCTGAGTCTTTCAGTCCATGGATAATTTTCTGCACTGACATATCTCCTGAAAAGTTTATTGATAGGTACTAACGAAATTCCAATAGAATGAATCCGTGCAATAAACAGTACATTGAGTTCTGAGATCCAGCAAATTATTTTTACAGGGGGATGGGAAGCAGCGAAAGGAAGGATGAAATTACCTACGGTAATGATCAAAGAATATCTCCCTTGTCAATACGGTATGAAATTTTACCCAATATTCAGTTATACCTTTACAGCCTAATAGTTAATATATGTGCCATCATGGTTAACATCAAAGACTTTGCATTCTGTCCACACACTACATGTATGCGTTCCGCACGGTTTCACAATAAATAGCGATTATTTTCCTATATATGACTGGCATTTGACTGACTGATCTTTATAATCAAAGAACATAGTGTTCTCAATTAGGTACGAACTTAATCTTTATACACACAACGTAGATCAATATGAGGGTTCAAACAGCTAAAGTTTACCCAACAACTGGAAGAAGTCGTAATCATCGGTGTGAAATCTCACGTAACACATCGGCTATTCATCAGACAATCTGTGCTCAGCAGACACGCCTACTGGGGACAGCAAGGAGTGTAAGACCTACTATTTACATCTCTCAAGAAAGCCGATGAGCCTGGAGAGATGTATTGTACAACATTCTCATTAAATTCGGAAAGCCCCCACGACGTAAGTTTGGCCGATCAAAATGTGGTTAAAGGAAATGTACAATGTTATAAACATGTACGTCTACTTCGCACAAAACTGGTGTTGGGCGGGTACAAATTTATATCAAGAACCATAACTCAATCAATAATACACAAATCAATAAATGCACACTAAAATCAAGCCCGTACACGTTGACGTTTATTCCGAGTTGTGTCAGACACGATGCTTAAGTGCCTATACATATGAACTGCGCTTCGGAATATGCCATTAGGCAAGTCCAAGAAAAAAAAAATAGCGGGGCTAGGAACTGAATGGAATACATCGACTGCTGATAGATGTTGACACACAGGGCCAGAGCATACCAAAACACAGTACGGAAGTTCTGTTAGATGAACAAGGAGGCAGTTCTAAAACGTCAAACCGGACGACATTACTCACGTTGCATCTCTAGAATAAAGAACAGAATCGCAAAAACAATAAAATCCTGATAATTGCGGCACTGATCTAATATTTGGGAATGGCAGTAACATATCGCGAAGACGTAACGAGCAGATTAAATTACAGAAACACTATCGGAATTCAGTTCCGAATATTTCGTATTTCAATCTGCTGTCTAAAAAATGTGAAAATAAAGTTACACAGAGCCCTTATTACAGGATACCACGCAGCTGAATGAGAAACTGGGAAAATTACTGGAAAGAAGGGGAAATATGGTAATGGTAGAGTAACAGGGGTAATGTGAGTACAAAATGAGAGTAGATTAATGTAAACAATATGTAAACGATTCTATATTTAAAGAATCGTTGCTCCGTCCAAGTCTGGTACTACAGGCACACGGATAATCTGCCTACCCAACCACCCACCTATCTCTCCCCTATCAATATCCATCTGCCTACCCAACTACTTAAACATTTTTCAATTAAAAGACAATTACAGAACGACCTACTACCTGTTTCTTGCATATGCAGGTGTAACACAACTGGAAACCGCGTTACAATGTTGCACTGAAGAAAAAATTTGCAGGGCCAGATAGAAGGTAACAGGAAGGTGGTGAGTGTTCTATGAGAGGCACACCGTGTCTTCTATGAGAGGCAGATACTGTATTCTATGACAGGCACAAACTGTATTCTATGAGAGGTACATACTGTATTCTATGAGGCACAAACTGTATTCTACGAGAGGCACAAACTGTATTCTATGAGAGGCACAAACTGTATTCTATGAGAGGCAAAAACTGTATTCTATGAGAGGTACATACTGTATTCTATGAGGCACAAACTGTATTCTATGAGAGGCACAAACTGTATTCTATGAGAGGTACATACTGTATTCTATGAGGCACAAACTGTATTCTATGAGAGGCACAAACTGTATTCTATGAGAGGTACATACTGTATTCTATGAGGCACACATTCTCTTCTTCACCCAATATTAGTGCGACAGAGGCAGGGCGGGGCCTGTAGCATAAGCGGAAGAGATATGAAAAACACATAAAATTGTGGCCGGAAGATCTCAAGATACTACATGGAATATGGATGTGAAATCTGGAAGACTATATCAAATCGGATTACAGTGTGACGGTGCAGACGGTATTCATTAGGCTCCGCATAGTTTCGAGCGGCGGGTGCTTGAGAAGACGGTAATTGAAACATCATGTGTCACGGAACGCGGGAAACCGCTTCAATATGCCTAATCGACCAGCCTGTTAGTTTCTCAAGAAGAACTTTACTACACTGAGTAATTTTGGTTCGCACTCTGAAGTCTTTGTACGCCCTGCAAGAAAGGTCGCAATACTGATGGTAGCAGACCTCAATCTGGAGAAAAAGAAATTACGAACATGGGCTGCTCTTTCGTTCCGCCTTCCATGAACACAGGCCCCCAAAAAGTCATCTTAACCCTTTAAAGACGAAGCGTATCTGTTTTATATAAGGACTCAGCGCGTACCGCGCTGTAAACACTCTCCACTTCGGTCATAAAAACCAGTCCCTTAATGTTTTATAAGGCAAAAGTTGCTGTTTATTCTGAGATCCGTACAAAACACATAAACACAATGTGGGCACCACGTAGAATTTTTTAATGTTAAACCTGATGGCACGTGAAGTTACCGCTAGGCTTTGAAAGGTTAAACGGTAAAGCTTCTTACTCATACTCAGTAGGAGTCCCGTTCGAATCTCGACCGTGTCACCGTCTATTTTCATCGTTTTCCTCCGTCGAGATGGTACCAAAATTAGGTCACAACAGATTCCTTCTTCATCCCTTCCAAAACGTTATTCACTGATCAGCCTAGAAGTCGACGCGACCCAACTTCAATCGCAAATGGCTCGCAAACTTTCTGTGGTCCAACGCGCATACAACTCCAACTATTTCAAATTTAATTAAATTCACAAAATAACGCAATAATGCTATTCTTGCTGTCCTTATCAGGTCCGATGAAAGAGCAGTTCCCAGTTCAACTGACTGAAATATTCAAAGTTCTCACAGCAAGCTCCAGACCAATAAAAACAAAGGAAACAATGAATGCTGAACTAATTGCAGACGAACTGATGCTTGGCCAGTAGCCGCAACCCTTCTCTCTTCCAACCCTGACACTATCCGTCGATAAATTTCTTGTTGCTCTGTGCACAAGAACACTCCAAACTGATCCATTAGTTAACGTTCAAAAGAGCAACTCGACAATATGGTTTGTACATACAGTATACAAATCAGTTGTACACATCAGTGTACAAATTAGTTCGAATTATGTGACTGAACGCCATGTTACTTCCTACGTCACAAATATGCATCGACAGAGTTCGCTGACATGAACGGCTACCGGCTGGACGGCCGGGGTTCTATTCCCGCAAGAGGCAACAATTTCCTTCTCGCCGCCACCGGATACCGACCTAGGCCTACACAGAGGCACAAGAGTCTACCGTCCAATGTGTACGAACAACCTTTCTCCGCTGGGGGGGGGGGGGGGGTGGGGGGGGGGGTGGGGGTGGGGGGGGTGGTGC
>BLKM01000550.1:604883-675309 GCA_013340265.1 Coptotermes formosanus | reverse complement strand
CCCCGGGCCGGGGCATTACATGTTTAAAACTACGAATATCCTGTAGTGAGCTCACGACTTTCCTTATAAAAGCGTTAAACGTCCCAGAATTTGTCACCATGCTGTAGGCATTAGTAAGTTACCAATTTAAAGTAACACGACACCGGCATGACCTCTTTCGTACTGCATTTCACGTCAATCTGAAAATTATTTCCAAAGTTAAAAAATGACAGTATGTGCATCCCTACAGAGCTACTACAGCTTGCTAAAAGTGATGACAGTGTTGTCAAGCTACATCATCTTCAGATCGCACTAAAGTGATGACAGTGTTGTCAAGCTACATCATCTTCCGACAGCACTAAAAGTGATGACAGTGTTGTCAAGCCACATCATCTCCCGACCGCACTAAAAGTGATGACAGTGTTGTCAAGCTACATCATCTTCAGACCGCACTAAAAGTGATGACGGTGTTGTCAAGCTTCATTATCTTCCGACCGCACTAAATGTGATAACAGTGCTGTCAAGGTGCATCACCTTAAGACCGTACTACGATTGGCGGAACAAGGCGACATTTTTCACATCGAACAATGTCCGGGCCGGCTCTTACAGTAGAACTGGAGAACAACTTCCAAGAGTAAAAGCAGCCGGACAGTGCAATTAGCCACTCACTTCCAATCCGAAATCTAACCAACCGAAAGGTCAAATTAGGGGTAAGGGTTGCGCTGAGCGCAAGTCGACGTCCCTTCGTCCGTATTGGAATTCGTGCGAAAGAAACGCATTGCTGAGCTAAGCCACTGGAAACTTAGGCTAATGGACAGGCCTTCAGAGCCGAGTGTGGCTGGAATTTCCATGTCTCCTATACGCCTTCACGGCGTAGTGCTTAGGGTAAAAAAGGGAAGGACAGAAAACAGAATTCAACGGTTTCCGCTTTTTTAAAACACATTTCTTCAAAACTTCTTAGCAGTGGATGAACGACGGATTATCATGTGTCCCCGTGGGACTGGGTCTAATTGATCGCTGTCCACCGAGTCAGGACTGCCAACCCACATATCTCTGGGGATTTGCTCCTGTTACACTGCGGTAACTGATTATCCTCTCAATGGTGTGGCAGAAACGTGCTGCGAGAACAAAATTACATGCCGTCCGATATTGTGTGGCGACCGGGATCGGTGGCTCACCTTGGCAACAACAACAACAACAACAACAACAACAACAACAACAACAACAACAACAACAACAACCCCATGTCCGGAGAACCTACCATCTTAAACAGTTCAACAAGCAATTCGCCACGGCATGGCCTCAAATATTAAACAGTATCTAGAAGGTTTTTGAACACCCAACGGCCTGGCTGTCACCGGTAGCTGCGTGTTAGACACTCAGAGAACCAATTCATGCCGATTACAAAGGCGAATTACTTAATGCTGTTTGCGAAAATAATCGGTGTTCAATTTGAGAAACATACCTTACATACACGCACCGTGTGGAAAAACGCACAGTTTCTTAATGTTAGAACAGGTGGTACAAGGACAATCCGTTTTACTGTCATTACCGACTCTGTCAGTAGACAGTAACTGGTAATCAAACAGATAAGGCCACCAGGCAAAATTTGTAATATAGGGAAAGTGTACAACATACAAAAATTACAAGGGTTCTTACATAAGGAATAAACATTGCAAAGAAGGACTGCTGACCCTGAAGACAAAGGCACTACCATCCGCCCGAAACGTCGGCAACTACTCGCCCCAACGACAGTGTCACATCCCAGGATACCTGAATCTTTAGCATCACTGCTGTGAGAACCTCAATGTTCACAGGCAAATCACGTTCGACACACCTTTTTAGAGACCCCTGTTATTATTGCCCATATTATGATGAGTCACTTACACTAAAATCAGCCGACTATGCAAAGAAAAACATAAAGCATATCCCTCTCTATCTCGTTATTAGTTTTCGTAGACTACGATTAGCCATTTCTGAGTTACCGGGTGGACTGGCAGGGGATAGAAATTGGCTTACGTACCTGGCTTCACCCTTTGAAGCCTAGCGGTAACTTTACGTACCACCAGGTTTAACATTAAAAAATTCTACGTGGTGCCCACATTGCGTTTATGTGTTTTGTACGGATCTCAGAACAAACAGCAACTTTTGCCTTATAAAACATTAAGAGACTGGTTTTTATAACCGAAGTGGAGAGTGTTTACTGCGCGGTACGCACTGAATCCTTATATAAAACAGATACGCTTCATCTTTAAAGGTTTAATTTCGCACGATACGAATATCAATGTTACACGTACGTCTCAACAAAATCCGCCGAGACAATCCGTGTTGCGTACAGACAAATAACCTTCCAACTCGAGACTCGGTTTATTCACTTTGCGGCCCCCCTCCATCCCAGAAGTAGACGACTGGCTATTTCTTATCCGTGTAACAACCGAATAGAATGCGACATCTCAGTTTCTTATGCAGACGCTGCTGAAGATCCAAGGGTTTTGGGATGTGAAGCTCTGTCGCCGGGCGAGAAACTGCCGACGTTTCAGAGGACTGTAGTTCATTCATCCATCTGCAGATCTAGCACCCCCGACCACTCTACTTAGACTCCTTGACCGTGAAGAGAAAAGCACGACGATCTTTCTAAAGTCCGTAACTGCTCACCAAATGACACAACGTCACATCCAAGACTGCATCTTCAACAAAATCGAATACTTCAACGTCTGAGAAGACAAGAATAACAAATATTTCAGCTCCCTAACGAAAACACGATTGGTTCCGGGGAGACAGAGGACGCTACAGTGTCTACGAACGAACGATCTGTTCTTTGTCCCTAGTGTAGAAAATAATTCACATGAGACTAAACTTTAAATCCTGAAGACTGGCTGAAATGAAAAACTTTTTTGTTCAGTGTACAAGGATACGTGTTATTTAAAATACTAGAACGAACTTCACTCCTCCGTCGATCTACCACATTTAAAATTTATGTTAAACTTATTACTTTTACTGAACTTCCTCGGTATGCACAAATCTGTGTACCTTCACAAGATGGTGACAAACTGGTTAGCCTACACAACCTTAGCTCTTACGGTGCTTCGGTATGGTTTCACTTTTTACGGACAGACGCCAACAGCTACAGCAGGGAAGTTACAATAAGCATCTTTATCGTACTGTAACGCATCTGTACATTCCTCCCACAATCTTACCTCGCTGACGGATGGTTGGGATGGGATGGCTCAGGTTAAGTCACGTTTGTTAATTTAATGCACGTTATACTCAAAGAAATTCTGTGGTGGGTGATGCCATGTGCATACTAACAGGATCAAGTTCTTAGCGACCGCGCTGAAAAGTCTATTCTCAAAGGTTTAGTCACAAAAAAGAGAGAGAGAGAGAGAGAGAGAGAATCCTACTGTATCCAGTAGCATAATATATTGCTCAAAAGTTTACAACGAGGAATATCAAGATGGAGGATTGGTCCAACCACTTAACATTCAAATTACGAATAGCTTACACAGAATGGAAATAGGCAGTACAGACGGTGAACTTTTGCAAATATACGGTCAAGTTGCTTGTAGAAACAAACCAGTACACTTAACTGTGCCGTTTTTGGGATTCTAAACACATCTGCAACCTTTCTCGGTACAGATCTCGATATAACAGTAACTAGGAATGGAGATAAGTTTTCTGCCCGTTTACGTACAAATTCCAATACTGCACACTGACTCTAAGCCTGCTGAATTTTTCAACTCTAAACAAGCATAAAAAGTTACTAAACTTTCTCTTAAGCAGAGACGTCTATACATACTCGACACTAACCGTTGCAAAAATTGTAACGAATGTAATAATCTACGTAAAATAAGGATGTATGGTTTTTGTCAGACCCACTGAGCAGGACATGCGTTTATGTAACGTTAACTACCTTCGAATACGGAATGGCCTAAAGAATATATTCTAAACCTAACTGAACATTTGCGTATTAATGCAGCATTTCCAAATAATACATCAGAACATCACCACTGGTATAACTGGATGACGGAACTGTTTAAGAAAATGTATATTACAAGAGCACTGTTTTTGTTCACAATTTCTCTACTTGATCACAAACAAAAATATTTTTTTACCCTTTATTTTCCAGTCCGTCATTTCTGACAGGCAAACACGCCAATATGTCACCAAAGTTGTTCTGGTTTCTAAACAAACCTAGCTTCATTCAAAAATATTTCAAGCATGCTGAATCGCGAAATATGAGCACGGGGGCTCGCCAACGCCCGCATGTCAGTAACAGCAGACCCTGTCACAACGAAGGGCTGCGGGGGCAGTCACAATGACAGAACCCCAAGTCGCCAACCAGCCAATCGCGCCTGCCTTTACGAATTCCAAGAGACTGACGTACCTCTTTGCAGTGAAACGGCGCTCCTACTTTGGCATGAAATTCAATGTTCACAAATACTGGACCTCTCTAATCCATTCGTGTTGCGCTTAGAACTGTAGTTGCTTAGAACTGTAGTTGCTTAGAACATAAACCTTTCTAAATCCGTAACTTCGCCTGTCCGTTGGTCTCCGCCCCACTCCTCTGCACACAGTAAAACATCATGCCAGAATGAAACGAGACGCTTTAATGGAATTGATAAAAACCGTTCCTGTGTTCACAGACAGCACCAGCACTAGTCAAGAGATGCGAACCTTGAAAGCAAATTCGTACATAAACATGAAATATCTCAACAGATTACACGACAGAAAATAGAAGTTTTGCGATAACCAAAACAGGAGCAACACAACACTGACTCGTGTGATTTTATTACGTCATTCGAGGAAACCAGCAATAACTCACTGCAGATAGGGACTGATTCACACAGCACGGGTCTAAAACCAACACCGAACCATTACAACACTTGCAACCAAGCTGCGAGTCACAACCCGCAAATGACGTCAGCTGCTTTTATGTTTGGAATATCCTAACAGAAAATATACGAGCAAGAATCTGCTTTAGCCCTTTGAATCCCGAAATTCATCTAGGCATACACACTGTTTCAAGATTCAGCTCCTACGTCAATGAATAACTCACCAGGACGAGCAATCGGTCAATGCCATGACGCAAAATAATCGGCGTTTATTCCCAGAATCGAACGAAACACACGAACACAACTCGCGCAGGCAAACTGCAGCTCTTTAAAGTTAAAACAGGCGCTGAATATAACGACTACCCAGCTTTACAGGAGCGAAAAATAAAAATTTACGTCACATATATTATCTGCAGATGCGTTATGCAGTCGCTTCTCACTAAAGTCCAACTTGGCATCATACAGTTCATGTATGACGTGTAAATACGAGTACTGTATTTACCTATAAGTTGCACGTGACTTGCTACATTTCACCAATAACAGATCGACGAGAAAAGAACAAAGGACAAATACAAGAGACAAAAATAGAATTAATGCAGTAGACCGATATACCGAAATGGGAAAACGTAAGAAAAATACATACGACGATCAGAGCAACAGTAAAAACGGAAAGGATGGTCAATCAACATTTACATCAATGAAAACATTATAAACGTACAATAAAAACACTGACACAAAAGAAAAAATAATAAACAACATAACCTATAAGAGAGGGTTAACAAACGCCACATTAAATGCAGCAGACACTAAGAAAAACAAATACGTGACTTAAATGTAAGTTCCAAAATATTAAGGAAAGTAATAATTGGATTTTTAAAGATAGCAGTACTTAAGACGAAATTAAAACCGAATTAAAACGAAAGCAGAATAACTGTACAGCAGATTGCGTTCCACAGTTGATGTTCACACGGGCTGACGATGGTGTTTTGTCCCTGAATATGTAGCCGACGATAATGGAACACTGCTGCTTTACTGTTATTACTGAAGAGTCTGTGCTGCCTGTGAGGGATAAATTACTGACAATTATACAAAGCAGGATCTAACCACAGGCAGCTAATTACACACAGCCGTAAACAAATGAAGCGAATGTGAAGTCCTCGACTGGCAGAAGGAAAAAATACAAGTACGTTTTAGCAACGAATGTCATTTCAAGGTTCCTGCGTATATTTTAGTGCGTAAAGGAAGCAATAATTACACGCAATGTCTATGCTTCGTCTGTTACAGAACTGTGGGCGTTAACATTTGAAAGCGGTTGCAAAACTAAAATATTCCAATCTATATGCGGAGTTACATTTTCGGCAGGTAAACTGTCACTGGCCTTCAAAAACATACATCCACCCTAGATACTTAAGAATTCAACTCCCACCTGACGAATAACAGTTTGCCTCTCTATGATAATCACTGAGAGGGTGACGCTGTTTATCGAAATGATCGCTTCTTATTAAGGGAATCACAAGAAACCCAGAAACATAACCAGTACACAAACTGCAGTGTGTTTTAAGGTCAAAACAGGTAAAGATAAAGTTTTCCCTGTCAATGTCATGAAGGCGTAACTTACAGAGGGAGTGGATATACAATTCCATTCATTCTTAGCCTCGGTACTAAACGGAAGTGAGCGGTCAACCTCACGCACCGGCCTCTCTACCCGCCCATCCCGGGACCCCTTAATTATGGGGCTGGGGGGGCACCAGTGTCGGTATGGAAGTTTACGGGAACAAAAAAATCTCTTGCCCCTACTGGAGTTCAAAACCCGGACCGTCCAGCCCACAGCTTGGTAACTACGCCATCACTGGTATCTATAATTACAACTGTACATTGGTGTTAACATTAGCATTTACCCCGGTAACGTAGGCCTATGTAGAAGTGTGGTGGCGGCGGTGGTGTGATGAATATCACTGACAAATGCTATAAATACGAAGAAATATTTGTGAATAAAGAAGAACAGCTCTCGAAATAAGCAACCGTGAACGCCTCATTAACCCTTTAAACCCTACCGGTTACTGTCTGTTTCACTACGTTTAGTGCTAAAAATTCCAAGTTCTGTCCACACACTGTATTTATGAGTATGCTGTACTATGAGTTCTGTATTTATGTTGGAACGAACAGCCACGTTGCTCTATATAACATAAACTGTTTGGGTTTTATAACTGATCTGAAAAGCGTTTACTGTGGGGTACGAACTGGGTCTTTAAAAAAAAATTTACGCTTCGTCTTTGAAAGGTCAAATTTTAAACAGTCATTAGAAATTTAATGTACACAGCCTATGCAGCGAGATGCAACACAAGAAATACAGAAACTGAAACTTACCCGAAACCGCAGAAGTGTAACGCCAAACACACTCACCTGAAACAAAACACACAGAGCTACAGATAACAGCTGGGGACATACACAAGTCCGAATAAAGATTTTCTTCCTAATGGCGCAACACCCCCTAGTGGGCCAGGGCCTCCTCATTATTGAGGTTTCACGATCACACTCAGACACATCACACTCGGTAGGTCTCCTCTGGACGAGTGATCAGCCCAACGCAGAGACCTCTACATCACAACACTCACAAGAGGCAGACATCCATGCCGTCGGCGGGATTCAAACCTGTAATCCCAGCAATCGACCGGCCGCAGACCCGCGCCTTAGACGGCGCAGCCACTGGGCGAATAAAGATTACACCTTGCATCAGTTCAGTTGTACTGCACGAATAACGCAATGATGCTAGTAACTAGGTTATTTTTCCCCAACCTCTGCAGCAGTGCTGAAATAGTCACGCTTGTACCAACAGGTGACTTGTTGCGTCAAGCCACAGGGTGACCTACGGTATGACTATTGACATCAATTTAAAACAATGTTCGTGAAACAATGAATACCAGCTCTTTCAAGTTTCGTGCTACCGCGACTTCCTTGAGCAGCTGTAATTCACACCGTTGCTCCGTTCAGTTAATTCCGTCAACAAAAAATCCTGCCGCCCCACCATAACCGCCACCACTTTCTTAGTTTTTGTGCAAAACACTGTTCCTGTGTAGGGTAAACTGTCCACGAGCCCTCGTCAACTCGTGTGGCTACGAATTAACCCTTTAAACACGAAGCGTATCTGTTTTATATAAGGACTCAGTGCGTACCGCGCTGTAAACACTTTCCGCTTTGGTTATAAAAACCAATCTCTTAATGTTTTATAAGGCAAAAGTTGCTGTTTGTTCTGAGACCCGTACAAAACACATAAACGCAATGTGGGCACCACGTAGAATTTTTTAATGTTAAACCTGGTGGTACGTAAAGTTACCGCTAGGCTTTAAAAGGTTAAAGCTATCGTTATTATATTATTGATACAGTGTGTTGTTCAATCAGTCTCATTCCGTTTCCACATCGGACCACAGTACCTAATTAAGTGTCCTTATCATGGGTTGGTGGATACTCGTTGTAATCAAACAATACACAGTCGAACTCGGTTACAACGTCACGAAATGGACTGAATATTTTGTGTCGTTATAATAGAGCGTCGCTCTAACCGAGGAATATAATGTTATGGTTAACGGTGTGGAATTAATTCGTAGCACAGAATATCTGACGCTATATACGAGGTCTCGCACAAACTGACGTCGTTATAACCGGGCTCGAATTTCAGTCCTTATTTCTTTCATTTTAGCTTTGATCTTTAAATAAATTAATTTTAATGGCTTTTTTCTTTTTTGTCTTGGAATTTCTCTTGCCTTCATTTGACGTTTTTGTCCCCTTGTAACGGGTATTATCCTTGCAACTGAACGTTAGGCTGTTGAATAAGCATACAAATAAATAAATAAATAACCAAACTATCACCGTCGTCTTCATCAACACCACGTGTCCTTGCATACGCACGCCTTTTCAACCCCGTTAACAGCATCTTCCATGAATTCAATCTCATAGCCATACGCGTTTTTACAACATGCAGCAAAACTGTTAATCTACTGCCTGCTAAAGTAAATATACAGTTGAACCCAGTTACAACGACATGGATCTATGAGACACCTCGTTTCTTATGTCAGATATTCTGTGGTACCAATTAATTCCTCACTGTTAACCATAACATTATTCTCCTCGGCCGGAAAAACACAGCGACACAAAACATTCAGTCCCTTTCATGACGTAACCACGTTCGATTGTATTACTCTCCCATTCGAGAAAAAAAGTACGCTGAACGCTGAATACATAGTGATGTATTAAGCTGTACCAATTCATTACTGCAACCAGCTTTCACAGAAGCTGCAAAACTCCGGAAATTGTCTAGTACTGTCACCTCACAACACACAGCGCTCTGCTGTTGCTGAACACATCAGCAAGGATGGCACTGCAGCACTGGCTGCATACTGACCCCCTTACAGCTGACACACAGCCTACAAGGCTGCAAGTTTACAGGTTTACATGACGGCTGTTGATCAAATTAATGGCCTTCTTTTGGATCTCTGCGCCGTGTAGTCGTTACATGTTCCGATGCTTCGGAGGTATGTACTGCCTCCATCTTCAGAGTGATTAAACTTGTATAAGTGGATGCTGAGATAATACGAGCAACAATTCTTGTCTGCGTGACTCTGTATAACTTTAACATCCACCGAAACCAGTTCAGTCATTCTGACAACAGAGCCGGTACGTTCGTCCGAAACGTCGGAAATTTTTACCAGTACATAATGCAGAAACCCGGAAGAATACCATCATCTGAACACACATGACAGTTGGAAGTTTTTCCGCTATTAACAGCACAGTCGAACTCGGCTACAGTGTCATGAAAGGGACTCGATATTTTGTGTCGTTATAAACGATTGTCGTTATAACCGAGGAGTACAGTATTACGGTTAACGCTGACGAATTAATTCGTACCACAGAATATCTGACTCTACAGGCGAGGTGTCGTATAAACCAACGTCGTTATAACCGGGCTCGACTATATTTCATTTCAGTCCATATCTGTTATTTCAGTCCCATGCGAGTTCAGGTCTAGAACGAGGACACTTCAGTCTTACTTGCAAAACTCTTGACATTTCACGTCATCGGGAATTGTGAACATAAATGGCCCCGTATTCATTTATTATTCGTGGGTCCGAGCTCAGCGGGTGAGGCGTATGGAATTTTAAACGCACAGAGACGTGCTGCACTCCACGCAGACTGTCTGACCCAGAAAATAATTATGCAAATGCCGCTTCTTTCAATTCCGACCACACATCACATCACTTTTAACTCTTCGAAGGCTGACATTCACCTAAAATACGACACACAAATGCAGTTTCTACCTCACAGAGAACAGTCCGTGTCCGTTATTTAGACCACTCCGTGAATGTTGTATAGAAAAATAATCACTGTATTTTTTTTTGTAAGAACCATACGGCATAGACAGACATAGCGTGGACAAAATGCACATTTCTTAACGCTACAACAAGCGGTACATATAACTACTACTGCGATTTAAATGGTTAAATAAATTTGACAACGGCAGAGAGTCAATAGTGGGCCCATACTGCACCAGTATTGATGAACGATGATACTGCGTTTTCGTCACACCCAGTAAACCTAGTAATATTCACTAGTGACGTAATTTGCACTTAGAATTCGAATGTATACACTGCAAACAGAAAGTCTCAAAGCAATGGAAATGCTGTCCCATAACTTCATTCACACCCGCAATTAATTTTAAGATACCACGACAACGGTGCTACGAAAAATCAGTAGGAAATATTTGGTTGGTGCGGATGGCGCGGTTCATGTACGTTGCTGGAAGTTTTATGGGCTGCATTACAGTACACAGTACTATGAGTATACACCTCACAGGTCCAGGAAAGTGGGGAACAGTTTATAAATGCGTTGTGCGACAAAATAACTTTTTTCTCTGAAAATCGCTTTCATTATCCCATTTAACTTCGCGATAAACGGCCTCATTTTCCACAAAAGCAGAACTGCGCTTGGTTGAAGAAACTAACAAAAAATATACGCTATACGCGTATATTCGAGCAATTTCCTCCCTGTTTTAAACAAAAGAAATTACTTCGGCCGCTTTGAGGCGCAAGCGTAGCGTTTTGACGCTGCATTAGTGCACTGCCTGGCATGGGGAGTATGACACAACCGTGATGTAATGATTACATGACGTCATCCCGCATGGGTGGCTGCTTGTATCGCGGTACTGCACTAGGCAAAACAAACTTACATTACCAGCTACTTTTCTGGAATTCATCAGTTATTTACACCCAGCCCTTGTTTTACGCTCTAGTTGCGTTCCTGAAAAAGTGGGCGTAAATTAAAAATGATATTCCCATCAGAAATTTGTAGTTATTGTAACAGAACGTAACCGGACAAACGGCGTTAAACCGAAAACGGGACCGCCCACATTAAAACGTGGTGTAAATTAGTAAGCGGAGTTAAAGCAGAAAGGCGTAAAACAACGGCTGGGCGTATGTCCAATTTATTTGTAATATTCACTTTTATTCGAAATTGTCGTGACGACGCCCTTCACTAACTGCGTTACAGTGTTCCTTCCCTCAAACCTTTCTAAAGTCATTTCAAGGGTCAACACCCCATTAAAATTTGGGATAGAGTCTGGCCAGTTATGTTCCCCACAACACATAAATTAGTCTCCTTTCCCTAGTCCTTTAAAACAAAACCCTGCTGTTCCTGTTTTCTTTATGCCTTGAAATGACTGGAATTCTGTGATGTACAAGTGGAGGGGAGAGTGTGAGAATGTCACATATTTTAGTTTCACCATGTACCCACACACTTGTAGCTGGGTGCTCGGTTAGAGTAGATCGCTCAGACGAACGTCTGATAGCCTCTAGTATCTCATATACATATAGATTCAATAAACTTTCTGTTCTGTAGTGATTATTTGCTCTTTGTGGCTGACAATCCACGGTTACCCTTACCGGCCAACATCTGGGGTTACGACAAAGTGGTACACCTTTAATTTGTTACGTACTGTCGTAACCCTACTTACGTGAAAATACAAGGACAAGTGGTAATTAAAACGTTTTAAAGAACGTAACAGAACCGAATAGTATACATCTCCCGTGCAACTGGCAACATACAGGCAAGGTTTATTCCAACTTACTGCACTGGTACACGCCTATACCAAAGTAAGTTATTCCAACATATTTAGGCTGATACACGTAACCCGCAGCGAGTACACACAAAAGTTCCTGTTTAGCACGTTTCATTAAAAATTTACAACACTGTCCAAGGTAAAGCTAAAATTTTACATTCAAGTACACTGCAATTGGCATGAGTGTGTAACAGAACAGTCTTAATAACGCGTATTACCCATACGCGTGACACAAATGGTACGGTTATACACACACTTCTTGTAACAGGGCTGGACAGTCCGGAGGTCGAATCCTGGTAAATGCAAGAGATTTTTCTTTTCTCCAAAACGTCCCAGACCGTCCCTGGGGTTCACCCAGCCTCCAATTAAATGGGTAGGGAGGGGGGGCTGTTTCCCGGGTACAAAGCATCCGCGGCGTGAAGTTAACCATTCACCTCCATCTAGTATCAAATTAATTAATACCTCTACTCCCCATATAAGCCTTCACCGCGTGAACTGGCAGTACTTTATCGCGTTTCTTCTAATAAATAAATAAATAAATAAATGATACATTCCCCTTGATTTTGTGCACTGACGGAATTCGAAGCCTTCAGTATTTCTGAGTACCAAAGATCAGTTTTATGCTTCCAAGACACTGAGCGACACATCAAAACGCTGAATGCATATCGACATGGAATACAATTCCCCGACAACATATCATATCGATTTATCGATGTTAACTGGCATCCCTCCTGAATCTGGACATAACAGGCACACGGATGTTTCACTTCTTAGCTTCGTGACAACGGTGATAAATTTAGGTTTACGTAACAAAGGAAAGGGAAGGAACCTGAATTACGGCTCTAAACCTTAGCGTCACGTTAGACCGTCGCGATGGCTCAGGTGGCTGGTCGCTGGTCTCCCACCGCGGACAACCGCGCTCGATGTCAGGCCAGTTCATTTGAGATTTTATTATTATTATTTACTGCAATTGGGTTTTCACCCGGTGGCAGCAGTCTTACACCAGTACAGACACCACAATACAATAACACATACATAAACGGAACAGCACAAATTACAGTACACGTATTAGCAATTCACCCACACAATACAATGTGCCTACACTAATACAATATACCTACACAAATGCCATATACCCACATATTAAAAAATACTTACACAAATTTGCCTTCAACAAAGTGGCACTGGGACAGGATTTTCTCCGAGCATTCCAGTTTTCTGCTATCAGTATCCGTCAGTGCTCCCTGCATTTCACTCATCTACAATCAACGCCTATCTTAAAACAACTGACGTTAAAACACTGCTCTGTCTTTCACGGTCTCTCTCTCTCTCTCTCTCTCTCTCTTTCAATATCAATTACACAAGAACCAGACCCTGGTGTAACACAGATTATATTTAGTAATGAGAAATAGCAAACGACACTGTATCAAGAGCAGACGTCAAGTAACGTCGAATGAGATAATGAAGTTGCGAAACATTATGGCCTTTTTACGACAGACGAAGCTCGTGTGTTACGTGCAGTTTAAATAAGAGATACAACAATACGCTTAACTTTGGTGGGGAACTTCTTGCAAGGCGTGAGCAGTCACTCGGAAAACCGAGGATATGCGAAAGCAGTATTAAAATTTATCTTACACAAAGAGGTTGTGCGGATGAAACGCGCAGTGAATTGGATCAGGACCTGGTCCAGGAGTTCGCTTTTATGATCCTGGCACACAGCACTGCAGCTTTCGTATCAGAAAGCTAAGCCAGACCTGCACGACTCGAAACTGGCAGTGTGTTGTTAATGACGTGAAGAGTAGAAATTCTGTGAGCGAAGAGACGTAATGATCACAAATAAACAGGAGGCAGAGCAGAATACAATTACATTCCTGCGTTTTGAAGCTAACACTGACATTTTGTAGCACGGAAATTTCCCAAAAATTGAATACTAATAGGCAATGTGGCAGAAATTTGAGCTACAGAAGAGTCACTCCTACGTCGCATCAAACAACACATGTAAATATACTACGAGTCAATAACCAATTCGGTTTGGTGTTGTAAACGTTTCCAGATGAATACATCAATACACAGAGCCACCTCCCATGGCGCTCCGTGTTAACTACATTACTGGCTGACACTTAAAAACGTGTGGCTTAACCTGGCTGCTCCGGGATATTTTGCTTCTATATGAATGGCATGCAAGCCTGTGTTAATGTTGAAATGATTTACACAAAAACGCAATTACTATACCGTGCTGAGAAAGAAAGGTTTGGCGTTCTTTGCGACTTTGCATACGTTACCGAGGCTGATGTGCCATTCATACCAGATACGAATCTACTGACGAAAGTACAAAAAAATGCAGACTTATTAATCTATATGCCGTCAAAGCACACACATTAAACAGCAAAACAGGCGTGAATTAATTTTGCACATGCCACGTTTCAAATAAAAATTTGGCCTCGACTTTATCTCTTCATTTGATATAATTAATTAAATTTGGAAACACCTGACGACGTGCCATTTGGGCTTTATTTGAAACAGTAATTACACAGCATCGATGCAGACCACAGTGAGATCGTTTAACAAATTCTGATGCGTAACTCTGAAACTCCCATACGCTGAGACTTGTGTTTCTCACGGTAGTGACTATTAACATCATTCGTCTGGAATGTGATGCCCTAAAGTTTGGCAGATAAGCACAAAGTGTCTCCTCCATCTTTCGGCATGCAGTAGGTTCCATCGAGACACCCTCGCACCTGGCTACAAAACTGCACAGTGCCTTGTCCCACAATACCGTGATCTTGTTCACACAGGAACTGCACCGTGCAGTTCGACACGCAACATATACACATGCCGACGTAACTTTATCGTTACTCATTCGAATTAAGCGGGCTTACTTCATGCACAGAACGTACAGAACTTTACCTGAATGTTTGTACAAGTGGACATACCGTATTTTATTGTGCATGTCTAACCCTTTAAAGACGAGGCGTATCTGTTTTATATAAGGACTCAGTGCGTACCGCGCTGTAAACACTCTCCACTTCGGTTATAAAAACCAATCTCTTAATGTTTTATAGGGCAAAAGTTGCTGTTTGTTCTGAGATCCGTACAAAACACATAAAAGCAATGTTGGCACCATGTAGAATTTTTTAATTTTAAACCTGGTGATACGTAAAGTTACGGCTAGGCTTTAAAAGGTTAAGTCTACACAGGCCTACTAAAGAAACGTTATACAATTTAAACGCCGCACGTGGTTTCTTCATGCGATGCGTCGTCTGTGACCACTTTGACGAAACGTGTATTTTTATGCACCAGCTGTTATCTGGAAGGTTGTAAAACGGAGGGTGGCTGCAACGATTTTCTTGAAAGCGTTTCCAAATTTGTTCCCAGTTTCGCAAATCGCATATCGTCAGTTTAAGCTACTTCTAAAAATGACTTTTCCGAGAGAAATTATTCGAAACATTTACAAGTAATTCACTGCAAAAACAGATGTCGGCTGATCCAAAGCACGAACACTCAGCTACGTGTAGCCTAGCAGAATTTCATAAATGTACAATTTCTGGTTGCTAAGAAAAATGTACGTCAATTTTAAAAATTCAAATCACTACAAATATGAATATAAACTCCCCTAACGAAAATCTCGATATAAAATTTCAGACGAAAATAAGCTCACGGAGAATACCAATAGTAGACGTATTGCGTGTCGGGCAGACAGACGGATCCGACTTCCACATCCGAAGTTGCCTCCACGTCCGACCACCAATCAAAAAGCTAAGGGTGGAACCCTCAGCGAATCAGAAGTCCCTTGGCCCATTCAGCCATTCCCACGTATGAGAATCATCTCTGGGCTATGCCACGGAAACTTTATAACTGTACTATACTCTGTAGCGTGACGCGCTTACTCTGTCTTGGCTGAAGGCCTGGACGTCATCATACTAAGAACTTCTGCTACACATGGCATTGCCATTTTGTGGGATAAGAACTTTCGCTGAATGACAGTCTGGATTTGAACCCAGAGTGCCTCAGTCCCGTAGGCTGAAGGCGTCTAGAGACCTGAGGGAGGGGGGGTGGGGGCCGCTGGCTTGAAGGCCTCCGTGCTCGAGGTGGGGAGAGGGTTCGGGCCGTACCCCATCTTTTAATTGTACCCTGACATCCGCCTTACAAATAAGGAAAATATCTCCAAGGTTGTGCATACTGTGAAAGGCGGTACGTAACAGGCTACCCAGCAAACCGAATATAGCAGAAATAATTGTTCTTTTTCTTAGACTTAACATCTCAATTTCATGGTTGTCAGATAGGATAATTTTAGTTTGATGCATTCTGTATGCCAGCGTGCGGAAGGGTGGGATCGATGAGAAGACCTTGTGGAATCCTGCCGCCTTATACCTTTCTTGCGCCAAGACTTCAATTAGTTTAGAGATGACATCACATCTACTTCCCCTTCTGTATGGAACGCGGGACTTTCATAATGTAACCAACCTCCACGTTAGGCCTACAGCTCACGACAATTTCTGTGGTATGACATTTAAAATGTCTAATCTAATTACTCCCTCAAGCACTTCCCTGTTCCACGTTAAACTGTTTCTCTGCGCATGTAAACCATGTTATACGTAATAGAGAACGCGTACCTGTTCTTGGCATGGGGGGATTGTGTTCCTTTCCTTACCAACATCACAACAGACCCACCTAGCAGCTAAATATTTAAAGGAACAACCACCAAAATTAATAAATTAAGGTTTACTCGTACGATTTAACACGTTGGTAAAGACGATTCGATAACGCATAAAACATCCACCGCAACAGCTGCACGCTCTGAAGGCCGTCGCCAGTTTACACGGACAAGCCTCCAACCTAATTTAATTTGGCCTACGGTATCTGAGTGCCGTTCCTCACAAGCCAACCTAATACTACAAGGCGTTCAAATATTATTAACATTCAAGTATAACAAGATGGGAAAAGTATGGTAAAGTAACGCTGAGGCGAGTTCGGATCTTTGCATTCTGAACCCTTCTGCACTGTGGTCACGCTTTTTGTTCACGTTCACGACTGTTATGCATCGCACAGTGTTATTACCGTTACCAAGGTCTGTTATTATATCTGTTATTTGCCTACTTAGATCTTGGTTAATTTATGCATCATACATAACCTCAAATCTTCACTACGTCCAAATAGTTCGTAACTGCTCAATTAAACCAATATTTCGTACAAAATTTGTAAGTATTTTCATAATCTACATACCGATTTTCGTATTCCTAGACACAACCAATAATTAACAAATACCAAGACTGCACTTTTTATTTCCCTTAATTATGGATCATGTAATTCGCATGAAGAGATAAGGCATAATCGTATTCCTTACTATCGATCAGTGTCGACTATTACCGATCACTATCGTTATCGAATACAATCGACGACAACCATAGTAAAAGTAGCCTACTTGTTGGGCTACTTTAATCTTCTCCACAGATTTCACTAAATACCCGCAACATAAGATTTCATGACCATCCGTCCAGCAGGAACGGAGTTGTTCCACTCGGACGTACAGACGGCCAACATGACAGAGCTAACAGCCACTTGCCACAACTTTGCGAACGCTCCTAAAAAGCACATGACACGACAGTGTGGACGGATTGTAAACTGATCTGCTTTCATTCGGGCTAGAACACAAGGCATTATTAGGGACTGGGTCGGGCAAGGGTAAAAGGTCGATTCACATTATACGGCACGGCACGACACGACAAAATATTCCTTCATGGTTTTCACAAGCTCGAATTTACATCAGCCCGTCACCGACAGCTAAATACAAAGACAGTGTCGTTGGGACTGAGAGAAGAGAATATTTTGCCTGTCTGTTAACTGACGGTAGATGTGAATGCACGCTGATTTTTGTCGTGCCGTATAATGTGAATCGACCCTAACACGTTTAGAGGGACATGCGGTCGGGCGAAATGCTCCTCGCCTGGGCCTGGTAACACTCTAAACTATCGGCCCCGTGCAAACCTTTTAGCTGCTGATGCCATGAAACAACCACGAAGAGAGAGAGAGAGAGAGAGAGAGAGAGAGAGAGAGAGAGAGAGAGAGTGTGTGTGTGTGTGTGTGTGTGTGTGTGTGTGTGTGTGTGTGAAGAAAGGGGGGGGGGAAGGAAAAATATAGAAAATCAAATTAAACACGCAAGTCAGCATTTTGTTCTTCCCAAGTATAAACAGGTAAGTTTGTTTCCGTTGTCATGGTTATTTCTATCTAAACGGACGTCGGATGATATAACGACAGTGCAAATATTTACACAAAACGACACAAAACGACTCATTTCCGCTGCGAAGCTTCCTGCCTGAAGTTGTGAAATTTTTATCCCCACTAAAGACTGCTGAAGGTCTGATCGCGCCCGTATCTGGCCAAGTGGCTGAAATAAAGACTGCGGTAATTTTATACAAAGAAGAAAGCAAGCACTCAAGTCTCTACAATCTGAATGTTAATCGCGGAACGGAAATGTGAGCTTTCTAAGTCGTCAGTCTAGCCAAGTATCGAAAATAATAAAAATGAGAAAACAAACGGAAGGTTTGATGTATAATCACGCAATAATACGGTTGTGGCCTTTAATCTTATTTATATATTCAGCCTTACAATGACGCTCTACCAACTGCACGCGTTGTTCACAGGTGTAACAGGTCCTCGTACACGATTAATGCATGTAAGTTTCGTAACAATGTGGGAAAGAATGGCCGTGGTACAGTCTCCGGTGACATTCCTTGACTTGACTTGAAGGTGTCAGAAAGACATGAAAATCCTGTGCCCACGTCGACTTTCGAAATGGGAACTCAAATCAAAATCTAAAAATATTCCGACGTTGCTTTTCCATACATGCATTAGTTTTCTGCATGGCACTTTCCAAGAGGCTCGGCAATAAAAATGCCGATGGTTTACCCTACTCTTTTCGGTGACCGAATCGCCAAAAGGCAAAGAACAAACCACAGAGTCACGACCAGCGTAATTTGCTCCATTTCCATGGTAGATTAGAGTTCCTTAGGCCCAAATGTTTTCGGAACGTTATGTCAGAATGCGCTCAAAAATTAAAAACCGCTCGGATAACTGACTCCCCCCCCCCCCCCCACTACCATTTGAACATCGGGCCTACCTCATGTGAGACAGGGCACGTTTTCCACTTCCAGCTGTTTGGCCTCCACATTTCAGCGTTTTGTTTTAGCCCGAAGCAATCTGTCTATTTCTTCAAGCGAAACAGCCGGTATTATACTATTCTCATGCTTCTGACATGACATTTGTAAGCGAATCTCTTTATGGATCAAAACGTTGCACTTTACACAGTCAGTCCATCACGCACAAAAACCGTAACCAGGGATTGCAGCGATTTCTCATATTTCTTAATCCCATTTTGTAGAAGAGAACAACGGCAAGTATGAAGGAAGCGAATTTGCGACAATGTATATTTACTGGCAAGACTGACTGCAGGATATCACAGGAAGCGTATCACCAAAGCTCCTACATTAACCCTTTAAAGACGAAGCGTGTCTGTTTTATATAAGGACTCAGTGCGTACCGCGCTGTAAACACTCTCCACTTCGGTTATAAAAACCAGTCTCTTAATGTTTTATAAGGCAAAAGTTGCTGTTTGTTCTGAGATCCGTACAAAACACATAAACACAATGTGGGCACCACGTAGAATTTTTTGATGTTAAACCTGGCGGTACGTAAAGTTACCGCTAGGCTTTAAAAGGTTAACGCGAATCTCAGCTTCACGTGATGGTGGCCCGTTTTACAGTCGAAATCGCCGATGCCCGAGTCATAACGGTATCCGGTTTGCACAACACGTCACTAATATTTAGATACAATATTTTGCCAGTTGCGAATTAACTGCTGCACCACAGAAGTTGTGTTTCTAAATACGGCTCTTACCTCAAGAGAAGCAGGCCACTGTCTCCCAATTACGAATAACAAGAACTGCACGCCACTTACAATAATAACAATAACTGTATCGTCTGAGAAACACAAAAAGCATGGACATACACTTGGATGGGCAAAATATTTTAATATAAACCACGTGGTTCGTACAGTAACCGCTCTGCTTTAAAGGGTTAATAGTTATTTTAAGTCCCCTGTGAATTCAAATCGTACAACGATGTAACCAAATTTCTCCGTGGGTTTCAAAACAAAGGGATGGAACTAGTTACCAGTTGCATTTTGTTCACATTGCCCCGGCTCTAAGAAATGTCAGCTGGAGGGATGAAGTTTTTTCCTCTCACAGTTGAGAATGCTGGATGCTGTTCCAAGGTAACAAGTCTACAACAGCACTGAAACTACCAAATTCTATGTAATCTGGTGCAGAATACAATTAGATAAAAGCTCATGATAAATCGGGAAGGAAGCCGGAATAAAAGGCCACAAATTATTCAAGGTCCTAATTCCACACTTGACATGGACGTAGGATATTACGGAAAATCACAAAGTCACACAATCAGAAAGGCGTGGACAAGTGGCTACCCTTGTTTAGTTTTCGGTGGCTTAAGCAGTAATTCTAGAAAGATGCAATGGCACAACTGGAAATTAATTATGCCAAAAAAACGCACAACAAACAGATCCACATGTTTCACCTAGGAATAAAGGGACAAACGATGGGCAAGTCACCATTAACCCTCCACTTTATTTGTGAAGTTATCTGGACACATGCACGTTTGTGGTGAATTTTAGTCATCGTGCAAGTAACAACACGGTTCCCTTGTGATGTGTTCCAGGGAGGAAATTCAGCTAATATGATTAATACTGGTAGTAAAAAAACCTGTAACTTCAAAAACGAAAGGAAAGGGCAGCTTTTGTTCGTCACTGTTAAATGGAAAATGTGTTTCTTGTGCCATGCAACCGTTCCGAACAACACAAAGTTAAGAGTCATTTTAAAATCAGTCGCCAAGACTCTTTGACACAAAGTTTCTCCAAAATTCTGCTATAAAACGAAAACAAAAGTCTGTGGCCTAAAATGTGAACTCTCAATTCAACACTTTATCTCTACGAGGCCGGACTGTCAATCTGGAAGGTTACGTCAGCATCTTACAAAACCATTCCACGCTCTTGCGAAACGAACACGATGAGCAATGTAACGTAACATTCAGGGGCGTACCACTGTTGCCGTGGAAAAGCAATGAGTATTAAATATTCTGAGTGTGTGTGTCTGTAGTTTTAGTTATCCAGCATGCAATGCGTACGTGCCACACTATGTCATCTGTGGCCTGTCTGACCCTATCATACTTCTTCAAATTATATCATAAACGGTACGATTTTCGGGAAAAAAGTTATGGAACACAAAATGTGTCTTCACTTCCTCTACAAATTTTCCTGAAACATAATCCCATTCTACGAAGAATTCAGTGAAATATTATCACAAATGTACATACGTCTTCAGGCAAAATACCCATTATTCTTGTCAGATTTTAATGAAGCTTGTTTTCTAGACAGATTTTCGCAAAACACTCAAACATAAAATTTCACAAAAATTCGTCCAGTGGGAACCGAATTATCCCGGGCGGACGGACGGACGAACAGACAGATGTGAGGAAGGTAACAGTCGCTTTTCGTACATTTTGCGAACGCGCCTAAAAATGAACCTTCTGGGAACGGAAGATTCTTTAGGGAGGCCATACTTTCTATATCAACGTCTCTTGGTGTACGTTACGGTAATAACGCAGAAATCGTCTCGCCGACAGTGTACTTACAACTGTCATCTGACACCGTATAAAGACGAACAGAATTAATGTTACTGATTAGTATACATCAACTGATGAATGGGCGCACAATCATTCACTACGTTTAGACAAGACCACACGTCACGTACATTTCAGCTGGCAATGCTAGAATGGTTTTCAGTGACAGTTCAATGAAGGAAAACTCACAACTCGTGTTTGGAAAGTCTCAACTAGATGTGAAGACATTTATCATGCCTTCAAACACTATTCTTCTGATAACAATGTCCATAACAACCTGATGGTGCAGCTGCGGTTTTGACGACGGCCTTCGAATTCTGTTTCAAGGCACTATTCTGACAACTGCCTGTATGAACTAAGTAGAAGCCACAAACAAATTCAGAACACTGATTCTAAACAGGATACCTCCAACATGCCCGTCCAGCCTGTGGCCTCTGTACCAGTGACCTCGGTGGGTCGCTAATAAGCCAACGAACTAATCCACAAACACACAACCGCAACTGCTGCATCTACAGGTTCATTTTATTTAACGCCGCTGCATATCTGTTACTAGATACAATATTCTACTGCATAAAAATGAGCTCCATTACTTTGCAAATGACAGTGTTTTGTTTTCACGGGGGGTAATGTCAATACATGGCTGAAAAGTAAATAATAAATGTACATTGCGCGCTTTTCAAACTCCCCACGGACACGTGCAAGCCATTATTATGAAACATAGCCCAGCGTAATAACGATACTACCAGCTACCAACAAAGCCAGCCACGATTTCAATATATAGAACCTCCTCGCCGTATCTCTTTTCATTTTTATAAATACTGCTGACAAAACTGTGTTAATTTCGCGTTCAGTAATTAATACCCGCGGTGGCACCTTAGAATGCTTTAAATAAAACCGGGAAGATACGTACTATATACAAGTATACAGCACGAAATGCTCCCTAACTGATTTCAGCTAGGTTCAGTTCAGTTTCAGATAGGAAAGTTGGATCGGAAACGACAGCTGCTCGGATCGCTTCAGCACAGCGAATTAACTGGGCGACGATGCATTTGGAAACATAAATCCTGCGCCACGTCCAAACATGTAGTCACGTGCGAAGAAAAACAGAATACGACACTTTACTACAGATGGGGAGACCACTATGCGGGTCATGTCTACCCGGGATTTTTTTTTTGTTGCAGCTGCATCAAAAATAGCTAGTTCTTAGCCTACCTTCCTTCCTTAAAGAAATAAAGTACCATCGTGAGATCACCACGCTGTCTCTGTGTGTCCCGAATAGCTTTTAAAACCATATGAGAGAATTTTACAAAACTTAGCACGGAATTTACGCCAACGGAGCCCACATGAACAACGCAGGCATATTTTTAATTTATTACTATCAGTAATACGGGACATTCGGAGGCGCAAACTTCTGCGGTGGGAACGCTACTTCACTGAAAACGCTGAAACCTTGCATGGTAATAAGTCTTTCGACAAATATGCAAATTTTATTAACTTCCTACAGTCTCTTAAGATATAAACTAATACCATTGAAGCCTTTGATGGCGATATCTAAGGGACAACTGAAATAGACACGTAGAATCTGGTACGCACAGAGGTCAGTCATGAGAACTCACACACATTACGTATTAAATATTGGGAGTCAATAATTACACATATGGTAACGGTGCTAACGTGAGTTCACATCCGTCAAATTTCAAGTAGACAGAATATGTAAATGAGGTCTAAGCAGCGTGTCCTGCATAAAAGTAAATAATAACAATACCAGATAATTAAAATAATAGAAACAGCTTCAATAATCCGTAGTCTGAGCTTTTGTTGCACTACATAACAACGATCGATCAACATCGTTCTATGGTTATTTTCTTTGAAGTACCATCTCTATGAGAAGCCACTCGAGCCGAGGGTCCCAGTAGATCGCGTTGCTTGGCCTCGTGAAACCGTCCACACTAGTCGAGCACGAGACCAAATCCAAAAGCGAGCAGTTTAAACGCACCACATTTCGACATATTAAAGATTCAGTTTCCCTTTAATTGTAAGTGTTATGTTCGTGCCCTATCCACGCTGGCAAATTTCAACACAAGACCTATACGCGGTCTCTAATGCCCACCACTTCGAATTTCACGTGGCTCAGTGAAACAGCAAATCAAAAAACATATCACAGCCGACACCTTATTTTAAAATTTTACACAAAATATATTGGAACTAAAGTTACAACCCTCTACCAGTACACCCTGTGGCCACAGAGAAATCAGAGCACTGTCGGCACACAGTTTTGTTTGTGTGTTAGAGAGGCTTCTTTCTTTCGAAAAGCTAAGGCACTACCTTCTGGGAAGAACTGCGTTTATTTTCCTTCAAACGCTTACACCTTATAAACAGAAGCTAGCAGGAATTATAAATTACTTATAAATTATCAAACAATTTGTGATACAACAGGACTACTTCTGTGATTAATTTTCATTTTGCACAGATTTCAAGTATCTACCTGATACAACCTCAAAATTTCTATATGTCATGTCTCATTTGGAACACATTTCAACAAAATGTTCTTCACCGCACTAGCCTCGACGCTGAAACTTATATACACAAAAAAAGCCAATCGCACCGCAAACATCACACCAAAGTACGGAATTATTCTCCCTTCCATTTTATTTCGATAATCATCACTGTGAAAAAAGTTTCAATTGGAACTTTCACGCCAATATCGTAATAGGACACAGACATATTTTACGTCACTACCGACACTGTTCGATAGGCAGTTTTTAATAAAATTAGCGAAGTTCGCTTTCATTTACATGCAAAGTAGGGATCATAATAGGCCGATACGAAACAAAATTAATTTCGCCCATCAACTTTTGGTGCAAATTCCCCACTACAGCATTTCATCTAAATTCATCAGATATGAAAAACAAGAGGCCGGAAAAGACCAGGCACGAACCACACCACATGCAAGGAACGCGTATGAAGTACAGTCTCATACGTGTATCCTGTGACCTTCACACCAAGTTCATCATGAAAATGCACCGATTGGTCAAAATGTTACTATGCATGAGAGGAAAATGCCATACTGCTGTAACACACACGGACACGATACCACATTCTCGTCCTTCCTGTTACAGGAACACAAAGTACGGACGCTAGATAACAATATACAGACACAGTATCTTCTACAATCGACCAGATCATTTCCTGCAAAATTCACAACTATCATCTTAAGTTCATCTGAGGTCTGTACAGCAGCTCACAAAACTAGACTTACAAGCGAAATCGACTCAGACTGACTCACTGACTGGGCAAAATAATCGAATATTCTAGTATATTTTCGGCCCGGAATTTGTTTTTGATCTAGTACCGTTACGTTTTATTTTACATCTGTAGCCTACAGAGCGCGAACTCGATTCTGCCTTACGTCACATATATTGTCAGACCCAACTCGTACGCAATTCAAATCACAATGCACCAAGATCACATATTTCCCGACATGTTTCGGTGTGAATTCACACCATCTTCAGGGGAACATACAGAACACTTTAAAACACTTACGGTAGCACTAGCCTGGTTGTCTAAAAGTTAGATAAAAATCATCTGGACAACAGGATTTTTAACGAACTTTTAGACACCCAGGCTAGTGATATCTTAAGTGTTTTAAGTGTTCTATTGTTCTCCTGAAGGTGGTGTGAATTCACACCGAAATACGTCGGGAATTCTGTGAAGTTTGGTGCATTGTGATTTGAATTGTGTATGAGTTGGTTTGATAATGCATGTAAAAACATACGAACACGCTATGGACAATTTTAAAATTGTATCTCACGTCTTGCGAATGCTGGCACTAACCTACAGGACTGACACTATCCCTTTTTAGGGTACTGGGTACATTAGGCAACAAGATGCAAGGCACGAGGCACGGTATTAATTTCATGTCGAAGACTGCACTTTCAGCTAGAACTTGTACTATTAATAGGACATCAGCACTTTATGGCGGCTCGCAGCAACCAACGGTTTTATCTACCCCCCCCCTCCCCCATGCGATGCACTTCCCGTGCTTTATAGACCTCATCGTCCCTCGCCAAAATTACTCGGCAACTCAGGTTATACGGCTGCTGTGCTTTACGAACTGTGGAGTGAGAAGTACTGCGTCTGGGTCAGGAAAAGAGTAGCGTCTGCATTCCAACCTCATCTTCTGGAGGTTGCCGGTTCGAATTACGACCGGTGGTCGGCTATTCTGAGTTACGAATGGTTTTTCACGCTCCATCCAGGCACCGCCAGGAACCTTTATACGGAACACAGACGCTACATACAAGATTTCGGATTCGACGCAATATACAGCATCGTTAAATAAACAAAAAATGGAAGAGAAAGATAAATGGTTAATGAAGAAACTGCTCAAGGCGAAGACCGTGATATACCTAACGTCCTATGAAGGCACTCACGTAAAGTGACAGACAGAGACAGACAGATACAGACAGACAGACAGGCGCGACGATCAACACCGGAGATTCCAAAAGCGTTACTCAAAACACCAGGGCTGTGGAGTCGGTGTCGGAAGGAATTTTACGTGGATTCGGAGTCGGAGTCGGTAAAAACGTACCGACACCGACTCCGAACTCAATCTAAAATCTTAACTAGATACTCCAAATCCAGAGCCGTGATAGCTGCAATAACCACTAGACTTATACTTAAATATAGGTTATAAGTCTAAAATGTAGCCTGATGATTCACCTGGTGGCGATGGAACGTCTTATAGGTGTGCCATTATTAATACATACTGAGCTTTTGTGAAGGAGTCGGAGTGGGAGGTGTTGTGCACTGACTCCACAGTCCTGCAAAATACAGCACTTGCAAAGCGTGGTACTGCTGGGAAAGTTATCCTCTGCAGAAAACAAACTGAACACTATTAGCGAGATCTCAGGTTTTCATAACCATTCAAGGTTTCTGGGAATTCACGCTGCGTCGACTGACATCTACTTACCGACGTTTCGAAGAAGCCTGCCGCCTTTAACTTCTGGGTCTAGGAGTCCATAAATAGCAATACATGTTCAATATACCTGCATTTTGCAACCCAGTTACTCATCTGCGACTACTTCATTCGCCACTAATTTCGTTACTACACAAAAAGAAGACTACTTGCTGTCACTGCCACCTCTGTTGAAAGCATAAAGCATATTTTCATTCTGTAAATTTATGCTGTAATGTCTACTTATGTGCGGAAAAATAAAATCACGTTTGACTTACCAAATTCGACTCGTGAGTCTTCACATAACTGAATTATGTTTTGCTTAATATTTTCCCATTATATATCTCAAGAAAGTGACCTCACTTCCATTATGTCCTGTTTCCAAGCACATAATTACTATATTAAGAAACAGCCCCATAAGCTATACCCGACAAACCAACAACACGCCACATTTTACCATTAACTTAACTACAATTCCTGACAGAAGTATTTCGTTCGTTCGTAGTCCTTACCTCTTCTACCTACTCATAGCAGGTGTCGAGGGTTTTTTTTTGTTCTTCGCTTGATACAATCAGACACACAACACAGTCGGCAGGACTCCTCTGGACGAGGGATCGGCCCTCCGCAGAGACCTCTACCTGACAACACACAAACACTCACAAGCGATAAATATCTATGCCTGCCTGGTGGGATTCGAACCCACGATCCCAGCAAGTGCTCGGCCGCAGGCCTACGCTTTAGATCGCATGGCCACTGCGATCGGCACAGAAATATTTTCTAAGATTATTCTGGCTCCAGTTCTGAATGGGCGGGCGAATCGTAATTATCGCCTTGAACTGCACAGAATTCGTAGGCAGTCAAGAGATATACTCGTACAATGAAATCAGTACATATTAAACGAATTGTGGAGTTGCCGTAACGCATTTTAGCGCAGAACACGCACGAAACATTAGCCTGTCCTCTTAACACCATGAATATCAGGGAGATCACTACGTGCACTAAAAATGTATTAATAAAAACGCGAAACCCCTGTAATAATAAACATCTAATGAAGAAAATTCAAATTCCATACGTCCCAAAAGCCAAGCCTGTGACACGATACAATTTGGAAGTTAAACAGTTGAAGATAAACAACATCCAACAACACACCCACCTCTTATCCTCCCAGAACTTTGTTGAAGACTACAGTTTGGCCACACTGGCACGAAGTTTGCGCCAGTTTCGTGCCAAACGGATTTTCCCAGCGGCTAACTAGCGCCTCGAGTGGTGAGCGATGGGAACTTCACGATATGGCCGTTATTCAATTAATTACATCGTTACTAATAATTATGCACACGACGTGCTACAAAAGTGACAGAAAGAACTTTATGCTATAGCCGGCATAACTGATTCGAACAATATCTAAGACCTAATTGGAGGAATCTATCACTGTTTAAAGTAAGCAATAAGACATCAACACTTTGACGGCTGATATTAATCTACACTACGCATGGAAAATTAGGTACACAGACATTCGCTGTCTGTTGTAAGAATCACACGGAATAAACAAACTGTGTAAGCAAAGTGCAAATTATTTAGTGTTAAACTTTAAGGTACATACAATAACCACTGGGCTTTAAACGGTTAAAAGTCACCAAACTGAAATGTATTCAGAAAAGAAATATCTTCCGAATTTTCCAAAAATCTACCAGCCACCTCCAAATTCTGGGCACCAGAGGAGTGACACGAAAATTCCGTACTGAGGACTCAAAATTCTGGAGCAACCTGCGAACCTCACAGCTACCTGGCGCTTTCTGCTCTGTGCATGTAAACTGATATGCTTTTTTTTTTGTACGTCGGGGAAGAAACTGCATTATGCTGTATAAATCAGTCGCCAACATACAAAACTCAGTCGCCCGGGATTTGTACACCCCAGCAGCTATCAACGACAAAAACAGACGCGACAACGTGACAAACGAGTAAGTACACAAATCTAACTGAATGCCTACTTGATTTATGTATGGAGAAATGCAGGCTATTCAAAGACTCTGGCAGTACGAGAGAAACCGACAACACTGAGGATCCCTACAACTAATGATACTCAGCTTAACACGTATCCCTCCTGTGGACAGTGCAATACCCCAGCACAATACCTGCGGGTTCATATATTCATTTCGTATCTCTTTAACAGGCATAAGCATGAATATTATCCAGCCTTCCACGCTACGCGTGCCAACCCCCTACGTCCATGAGATACAGTTTAAGTACAGTCCGGTATTTTAGACGTGGCCACTTCGCTGCACGTGAGGGGACACCAGAGTGAGTACCATTATGCCTGCCATAACAAAACAGTCAACTGAGGAAATGACACGCCGCAAGTAAAAGACATGTTATAAAAAGGGTGACCCTACTTAACCTAATAATATTTAATGTGCCACGACTTAACGTGTAACAGTACCACACGTGACACTACGCTGGGCGGTGCAGAGTTGGTTCATTGTTGTGCCTTCACGTCAGGCGCATGAGATATCCAACGTCTACAGACTAGCCCTGGGGACCACTCAAAGACTCCTATTTAACGGGTGCCGTGGGCCCCTTCTGTGGATTAAAGCGGCCGGTCTGTAAAGGTAACCATCCAATCTAGTGACAAGATGAGCAGTGAGTGGAGCCATACCTCCATTCCCCTTAACGTCTTCATGGCGTGCACAAGGCCAGCTTCACGTTTACCTACACTTGAACCCCAAATATGGCATGCAGGCTCAAGCGGCCAATGCTTCTGTCACGTATTTTGAATCCAGCCACGCCAATTGTCCGACGGTATTTTTTACTCAGTCCGTCCAGACACATGCTGCTACAGTCCTTCCAATTAGGCCTTCAGCAACCTTACCGTATCATCATTCGAAGCAAGTCAGTGCACTCTTCTAAACAGCTTTAAATCTTGGTCTTTGTAATGGAAACGCACTGCGTTCTGTGCGCGGCAGGAATTGAAATTTTAAATATCCTTCACATAAACATTGGGCTTCAAAGCGTTACTGTCGCAAATAAGCCAAAATTAAATATCGTCACGTCAATCACAATATGCCTGTCACTGCTCCTGTTCAGTGGATCTCTGCCAGGTATCGAAGATAGACCAGATGTTTCGCCATCATCTGGTCCGTCGCCAGACGGAGACCTGCTACCATTTTCCCCAACAGCATCATCGTCATATCTGAAATGTATTGCAATTTCTAGTCCGTCCAAAATACCCTCATTACTCAGGTACTGGGCCTCAATGGTTCGTACATGCTCGCGCCAGCTAGTCTCATTTATAAATCTCGTCTAACAACACCAATCTAACTTGAAGACGCTACTTCGATAACCCAAATGTTACCAGAATTAATTTCATGAGGACTGGGATGGAATGACACAGCGACTGTTTCAGTAGTGCATGACACTTCTGCGCTATATGACGCAATTTTGTACGTGCAGTGCACGGGTTTGCACATGGTATGAACTCGCTGCGTAGTACGTGGTTAATGCATACGGAATGTTCGTCTAGTTTTGCCAAGGCGACATACTCAGCGCTGAAGCTGAACTGATCTGAACATTCTGATATGAACTGCCGTCTGCTACATAAACATAACCGACAGTGAGGTCAAAAATAACCCAGACGCACGCAAGTCGAACGGCCACATTTCATATAATACATATAACACATAACTTACCGCATGTTATAGACTAGGTGTGGGAAATGACATCCTTCAACTTTCAGACTTGCTTCATACACGGTGAGAAGATTATCACATACAGACTGAACTTACTGTCTAGAAATTGCCGACACTGCTAAGCAAGTTTAACGGCAGCTGCACGGCTCGCACAGGCCAGTCTTATCGTCTCGCGTACAGAACATTGCATCATATTAGTCGAGACTAATCTGCTGTCTGTAACAGACGCGTGAAGCACACTGTAACGTAAAACATATCTTTTATTTAGGAGTACACAGTACAGCTTAACACAGAGGACTTTCAATGAGAAAACTATACAAAGGCAAAGTCGTTTGAAAAAGTGTCACAGCAAATTCAGAATACGGTTTCCCGGTGGTTCAGTTTCTTCGAAATCGAGTACGTCTGGGCATTTAAGGAGGTCGTTTCCAGCACCTACTCTTAACATGCGGTAAGTTGTATTATATATGGAAATGTAAGGCCGTTACGCTTGCCGTTCTTCTGGGATCGGTTTTGAATTGACCTCCCTGTATAAAGAGATTACAGATCGTTTGTCTTTTAACCACATTCCATATTCTTTAAATTCACACGCCTATGCTAGTCTCCTGACTCTTGTGTGGTTTTAACCATCTGAAGGCTAAAATTAACCCTTTAGAGATGGGATGTACTCTGTTTTATATAAGGACTCAGTGCGTACCGCGCTGTAAACACTCTCCACCTCGGTTAGACAAAACCAGTCTCTTAATGTTTTATAAGGCAAAAGTTGCTGTTTGTTCTGAGATCCGTACAAAACACATAAACGCAACGTGAGCAACATTTAGTATTTTCGAATGTTAAACCTGGTGGTAAGTAAAGTTACCGCTAGGCTTTAAAAGGTTAATGTGACTGTACAAAACAAATTCAGTCCTGTCTCATAGATATCACAAGTTAATGTTGTACAGCGGAACAGTCGCCGCTTACTAAAAGAATCATAAGCAAAACACAAAAAAGCGTATATCGCAACAGAGTTGTCAAACGCTACACCAGGTGGCACACACCTTTACCACGGGACTCTAAAAAAGGGTCAAACGCATGCAGGCCTTCGGTATGAAGTCCTGCCCACTACCAGCATATACTGTAATTAGCATTTGCTCCTTTTACACCGAACACAGCAAACTCGTACCGTAACGCATCACCACTCAGTTCACATCGTGCTGTGCGCGGCATATGAATGCAAGTTTAATGCCCATAATATTGAGACAATGTTCGCTTCTACAGTTCCCTTCGCTAAAATTCAGTTGTGCTTCTTACGGATCTGCACATTGTGTTTTGTCTTCTTCCGCTGTATAAGTTCGTTAAAAGGAACACTTCCTTCCAAATCTACTGCTTCCTTAGGTAAGCAGACCTGATTTCTCCAGGCGGGAAACGTCATGCACACTTCTATTCACTTATACGGCCTGAAGTTACGTTCAAAATGTTCAAGCTTACGTCCCAGACATTCTGTCAATATCTGACGCACCGTAAATTAAACCTGTCACCAGATTCAGTGTTTTCAAGATGCCTAACAGTTTAACGGATTAGTCGGCCTCTGATTTATACCTGCCACTTTCGCTACTCTTCTGCGTGCATGTGAGCAGTTAGAATATTCGTTTGTCTTTTCATAAACGTACACAACTTGTGGGACTGAACGTTCAGGTGTGTCTCTTAACTTGTTCTTTAACATATGATATTTTTTACGTTTTGTATATTGTGCATTTTATCATAAACCAACAAATGCACAAGATTATTGGTAAGTATATTACCCAACTGTCGTTTGTTAGTTTGATTTAGACATATGACATTTTGTAACAAAACCTAAGTTCCGGCTTTGCCAGTAATTCAGTCACCTGCACCGGAAACATGACTTGCTCACAGCTCCTGCCTACGGATCTACACATCTTCTTAATCCTTAATCTCCATTATGACACTGAACCCACTTCACGGTACATTCCGCTGACACTGGCCAGAACTAAAAATGTCGTATTAAAAAGCTGTTCCACCACAGCTTAAAGTCATACCGGGAATTCACGCTTTCTTCACTCAGCATCACGGTGAGATGCATTACATAAATATTCCAAGCTTTCCTTCCACCCTGTCAGCACATTCATTGAGAACTCGTGTTGCCTGTCCCTACCGTAAGACATTTCAGGCGGAAGAGAATAAACGGTAAAAACTTCGGAGGAACCACGGAAAAGGGTAAACCTGCACGGAAAACGGAGGAAAATATCGAACTACTAGGAATAACGGATAATGCCGCCACATGTACAATACATATAGTGCCCGGATTTATATGAAGAGAATGACAACGCGGAAAAATCCCTGTTAAACTTCTTATCAGTAACTGTTACAACTATCGCGCTAAAGGAGACATTACAGTCTTCTGCCATGTGATGCCAATTAGTATGGTAAAAATTTACCACTATTTCGGAGGAAACCACCGCCGCCATCTTCAGGGTGGGGACTCATCCTTCTAACCTGAATACAGAGGCAATTGGTTCCTCCGGAACGCTAGTAAATTTACATCATACTATACAGCGTCACATGCCTGAAGATAATCTTCACAGTCATTATAGTAAGAACACCAAATATCGACAGGAATTCTGTGATGTAATTAAAAGTGGAAGTCCAAACGGCGTGCAACTTGACCCTTTACACGCTAATTTTATTCAGTTCACACAATCGTGACCTATTACACACAGATTCATTTCAACAATAACTCCCTTAATTTTTAAACAATTTCGGCCTCAATGGGCTCCCGAAACAAATGCTGTGTTCTTGGTCCCCAACAAGTCTATCAGAGTTCCCATGCTTGAATTACTCACACACTAGAATACTACTATCAAAATTCCAACCAATTTGGGTCAAAATATGTCCCTTAGCATTCTGCCTTCTCACGGCCCAGTTCACAAGCACATAAACTACGGAGCTACGTCGCTCTCTCTGACTGGTGTTTCTGGACAGGCAATTCGGGGATGACCCGTTCGGTTCAGGATCGTTCAAACATGTTTTGATTAATCATTCAAATTCTAATTACCACTTCAAATGCCCTCAATAAACGTTCATCTAAATTAATGTGCCGCGAGCAATGAAGTACTTTACCAAATACAGACCAATGGAAGTGGCTCTCCATTCGTCATGCTGTGCAGCTGTAAAGACAAGGTATTATGCGTATCACCATTTTGTTTCCATTTAATTAATTAATAACGAACACAGATCAGCCATATTCTCATAACTCTACTTTATCACGCAACTTGTCAGACCTATTTTACAATTAACTCCACTGCACATTTCCAGCGACCAGCAATACACCCCCCCCCCCAACGAGAAAAAATTGTGCTTAAACCAGAACACGTTAAACGTATAGAAGGAACTTGTTGGCGTTTTTGACGGCGTCCAGTAAAATATCGTTTACTTTACGCCGGAGACACACGTATTTGCTAAAAATCAAGCAGCCACTACAAATTCTAGGCGCCAGAAGGGCGACATGAAGGAAGTTCCACACTGACGACACACTGCTGTGGAGTCACCTGTGAGTCTCTTCTCACCATCACACGGGCATTTCTGCTCGCTCGTGTGAACTGATACAGGGCCTACATCTCAGTATGCAGGGGGAAGAAACTGCAATAATTATGCTAAACATATCAGACGCCACCGAACAAAATTTAGTGTACCGGGAATTTGGCACCCTGTTTTATGTTCCAAAACAACGGGCTAGAAATACGTAATGTCTGGTGGCTTTGGGTGGCCGTGGGCTGTGGTTGCGTCCTCAGATTGAAAAAAAAAACATAAGTTCAAGTTTCTTCTAAAACAGTGTGTTAATCAGAATATCGTCACCCCGACGACGACCAGGGCCGCCGCCGCTGCGCCGCCGCCACCACCACCACCACCACCACCACCACAAGAACAAGAAGAAGAAAAAGAAGAAGAAGAAGAAGAAGAACAACAACAACAACAACAACAACAGCAACGCCTTTTACTCTTATAAATTCACCGATTAGGCCGAAAGAATACGACTAACCTGAATTACGTTTAAAATCCAGTCCGTACCGAGCTGTAAACACATTCGGTCTCAGTTATAAAACCAGTCTCCTGATGTTGTAAAAGGAAATAATCGCTGTTTGTAGTGACATCCATACAAAACACATAAATACACCCTGTGGGCACGACGTAGAATTTGTGAATGTGAAGCCTAGTGGTACATACAGTTAACTACTAGACTTTAAAGGGTTAATGTACTGCAAGTCATAGTGTGTGTATGTGCTGACACTAAACGTATCACTTAATGAACCGTTGAAACCATTTGCTGTATCCTCCCATCTACATCTTGGTCACACAAAACACTCCATACAACGTAATTATGTTCGGTAATCCAAACACATATTTTCCGGCGTTGTAATGATCTCATGCACAAAGCACAGACACTGCACCGGCAGGTGGGCGAATTTTGCCATAAGTTCGCCGGTATACACGCGCAGCAGCTGTGCGCCAGCACGCGCACCGGGTGGAAAAAGGCGGTGTTGGCAGGTAATATAATTCTAACTTAAAATGTTCCCATTTGTATAAACATTTCAACAAACATTACATCAGACTAAACTGAATTAAACTTTTATGCAAAACTGAACATCAGTCAATTACACACTAATAGCAAAACACCATACGACACGAACTAAAACTTGAAATTACTTGCGCTGAAAACGCTGTGATGTAGTGGAAACAGAGTTATATACACTACAGCGTTAGAAACTGCCAGACTAAATGTCAGTGGAGTGACTGTTTGATTGAATTATTGTTAAAATGCTCGTGGATAGCATGGGGTGCACGCACACAAAAGTTCTGTCCGGCGCTGATATTCTACGTCCTGTTTCAGCAACCTGCCACAAGTGCAAATAACATTACCAGGGATACTGCTCTACCCATTCACTGTGCCCATAATTTACAGATTTTATTCCGTATAATCAACTTTCAAACTCATGACAGAAACACTGATCATGTTGCACAGTAATTCGGAATTCAGAAATTACAGCGTGATTAATTCCCGGTAAGAGAAAATGAGGAAAAGTTTAGAGCACAGAATGTTTGTACCGTACTGTACCATCACCACACATCACACGTCTTCAGCACACAGTTCTGAAAAAACTGTGACTAAATACCAAACCATTCCCTTGGGCAGGATACTCTTCGAGCGCTCGACACTACTTAGACTATTTGCAAATTTACCGATATTCTGAAATCCGAGTATTATTTTTAAAAAAATCAGGCCCGATAACGAAAACTTTCGTATCTACGTATCTGCACGCTTAAAAAATATTGTTGTAATAAAAGTAGGACTAGGTCTAGGGGGTTTTTTCTCAGTCACACTTCTCCACGCATTCCTAGTTCACCCGATGCTCCTTCACCGTCCGAATAATGAACGGAGCAGCAGTGACAGCGTTCTGCACAGGCCGCTGTGACTCAGCAAGAAGAAACGCTCCAGTTTCGTGGTTTTGATACTGACAGGTTTACGAGGCATGCAAATTGCGACACAGTGATGTAAGACAAGTCTCTGTGGTACGATCAGGTGCTCAGACCCGTAATTAATGGGCACGGGGCAATGACACACTAACTCTGATGAAATTAACTCTAATCCAACCGCGCTTCGAGACACTAACTCAATGGAGCAGAGTCCTTATTGAAAAGCTAACAGGCCCTCAAGCTGGTCACGAAATTCCCCGCATTTTCTGGAACCCGAAGGTTCATTACCGCATTCACAACAGCCCGCCACCTGTCCTTATCCAATGAATCAGTCCAGGTCCGAGGTTTTGTAAGGCGTTTCGTAACATGAATTTTTTTACGGTGAGGAGTTGTTAGCACCTCGCCCAACTCCCACGCTGGAGAATCACCCCTTGTCGGTTGTACGCGACTGATTATTCAATGTATTCGCAGCTACCCTCCATAACTGGAGGCCGTTCCTCCATCCGCAACCTGACGACGCGCCATGCCGTGGTGACGGGGGCCCACTTAACACGGGCTTCGCGACACAATGAGCAACTGTCTCCAACTGCGACCTGACCTACATCAATGAGTTCTTTACGTAGACAGACAATTCTCACGGCGAAAATTTTCTAAATAGCACTCTTAATTACATTTAACATTGTAACATAATGTCTGGCTACGCAGTGCAATCAGCTTAGCAACAAACAAACTATGTATTAAATTTAGAAGAGCAATGAGGCACGCAAAATCTGCGATAATGTTACGTCGTATTTGTATCCATTCAAACAAAAAATCTCGTAAACATGGCAACGCCAATTTTAACACAATAAAGCGTAATCTACGCAAATGACATTTGGATCCGCCGTCAAGAAAAAATGTCGCACATTCATAAACATCAATCGTTGACTCAGAAGGTAGATAACCTGGTCTTCATTACAAGAAACACATGAAACAAACACATACAGTCCGTTCAAAATGAGGAAATAATACACCAGACGGCAGCAATGTGCTTTGCAGTTACTAAGCGTGTTTTGCATGGTAACAGCCTAGGCATAAGCAGAGTCAGTTGAAAGAACGACACATGACCAGTCGTATCACAACTAGCAAATGGATACAGTCGTAAGCCAGTTCCGTCCAGTTCACAATCACACAATCTATTGCTTTAAAAGACATTTAAAATATCTTACCACCTTCTCGGTTTCTCAAGCAGTCGTTGCCCCACCACACATGTGCAAAGACAGTCTGTCTAGTGACGATGTGAATATTCTAATAACGGACAGTCTGTAATATCCTCTAAAGCAGTGTCACCAAAACAACACGACTACAAAGAAATTAAATGAATTTGTGTCACGGTGTACAATAGACGCTGTACGACTCTGTTCTGCAGAACGTTACATCTGCTTCCCAAAATCGTCTCCATCAAGGCAAATTTCACTTTCAAATCATTACTAAGAAGACTCCACATCGAGGAAATTTGGTCCTTCATTCAACTGATCGAAACTTATCATTAAACCAACCAGATGGTCCTTCGATCATTTTACAAGGCTGTACGAAATGCTAGGGAAATGCACTAAACTAGAATTATGAATGACAAATCGCGAAAGCATCGCTCGTGGTTTACTATGTTACCGTTCCGGAATTTGTATAAAAAGAAATGAAAACCCTGATTCAGGTTAGCCGACTCCAAGAGCAACAATTTTAAGCAAAATAAAGAGGTGTCACACCTTTTCAGTTTGACGACATAACTGGAATATCACTACAAGGACACACACGCAATTCGTCAGGTGACAGGTTACAAACATGTTCCCAAAATTCGTACCAGCATGACAAGAATGTACTTCCTGTGTATTAGCGAACTCTTGGAATATACGTTCAGCGTGTAATGACTATTAAATGGAACATGCCTACAATTTCTTGACGGTACCTTAACACCTTTTGTACCACTGTAATTTATTTATTTTTCCACAGCATTTCACCGCGTTTTCCGACTTAGTGAAGGACCGCAAAGGCTGTCACGCTTGAATTACTTTAATCCTGGAAGCAAATTTCAATCAAGACAATATTACCATTGAAGATTCAAGTGATGTGGGATATGAAGACCCATCTACTGGTAAATATTTACAGACGCTGCGGAGTCTGCAACCTCCATTTTCAGAGTAGTCCAACCCTGATGATGGGCATGCAAACTCCTCCGAAAGTCCCTAAATATATACTAACTGACACTGTGTCAAGTCCCAGAATACATGAATCGCCAACAGCAATGTTCGGCGACCCGTAATTTTAGCATTACAATATCAATGCTCATGACTCACGCCACAAATATGCAAGTCATATCTTTCCGTCCAGTACAGTTATGACTTCGCGCGATTATAGGAGCTTGTCCATCCAGGAAAGATGTCTATACATAAAACCGTGCAAAGTAGCACAAACACGTAACTGACGCCTGATAACTATCCGCACAACGAAGACTATAACACTAGTGCCATCGTCTCACATGCGGCTATGACCAAGTGTAATCCCCCAGATACTGAATGACAGTACTTACTGCCTTCGTCTGGAATGGTTGTTCTAGCTGAAATAATCAAATTTGGGTCACAACTGTTTCTTCAATTAATTTCTATTCAAATTCTGGCCGCCAACGTCTATCGAACTCGTCTGGACACAGTACATCGACACGATTCTGTCAATACGACTAAACATGCTTCTGTCTTGTGCGTGATTTCTCAGGCTTCCGCCGCGGCGTAAATGAGATATTCGTTCCTCTGAGAACAGTAAAGATCTCATATCTGTGTCCTCGTTTATACGACGACACTTTAGCGTATGCGTACGTTAACGGTAAGCTGTCCCTGCACAGACCACGAAACCATACAGGAGGGGAGATGAAATAGCTCCACCCATTCTCAACCTCGACACTACATGAAAGAAGATGGTCAGCCTCACTCGTCGTCCGCTTTAGCCCCGGAGAAAAAGCCCAGGGTACCCGTCGAACAGGCGGCAAGGTACGCCTCAGAGCCGGTGCGAACATCTAGGAGGACAGAAAAGTCGCTTGCCCCTGCCGGGATTCCAACCCCGGATCGTCGAGCCCTTAGCCCAGCCACTAAGCCAACTGCAAACACAGACTCACTGAATAGTTATGATGAGCTGTGAACGATTCGGTAGCGACTGTGATATGGGTCTGCGTGATTTGTGGAAACACACAGAAATTTCAGTTATTACGGCCGGTATTCGGACAAGAGATATGGATTCCGGACACCGTGCAACACGTGCAACAGAACATTACACAGCGACCGCTGGTCAAGATGGGTGACCTGTCACGACTTCTGTCGCGAGTTATACTATAGAGAGCAAGATATCGTGCAATATGTCGCGGTGTAAAAGGTACAAGTGAAGTCTGCGTGAGAGGCAAATCATTTTACTCATCCAATGAAAGTTGGGTTTGTCCTCCAAGTTGCTTGAAGCGAGCAGCTGTGAAGAAGTTTCCCGTCGCTACGCTGAGTGTGCTAGTGGAAACTCCGTTCTAGCAGATTAAGAAACACTCTGTCCCCTGGATAACGACTCTTGCAAACAGATGTAGACGGAAAGTTTTACTTGAACATGGATTCTTCGTATACGTATCACGGGTTCTGCCAGCATCGCCTGACTACCTTTTTAACTTCATCACCTGCCTGCCTGCCTGCCTCTGTCTGTCTTTAAATCCGTTTAACTTCTAAATACAGAAAACGGAATATGTGTATGTTCGTTTCTTGATTTGTTTAAAGGAACTGCGGATATTATGAAGACGTCAAGGCCATTTATAATGGGTTGGAAAGGAAGCGGCACCTATTCGGGAATCTGCCTTATGGCAGTGACACAATCTATAAAATCAAACACAAAATGATCGGTCGCCCGATCAAGATTCAAAGCGAGGACGGTGACATACTACACAATCCTATATTTCCTGCCCACACGGCAATTAATCAAAATTACACTCACAAAGAAATGAAGAGCGGATTAAATTCGAAAGGCGTGACACTGTCATCGTTCGGCCAGTGGGACCCGACATTGCAATGGAAGATTGTGCCTTCATCTTCAGTGCTGCAAGAAAGGTTCTTCTCGGACTGCTTCTTCCCTTAAGGAACTATATTCCCTCGAAACGTCGACTAACCCAACAACATAGTGTCACATCCTGGAAGACCTCAAACCTCTTGGTCTCTCACACTAAAGGAAGAACCCGGAATGAATGGAGAAATTTCTGGACTGGCTCAGTGACTATTGATTCCCCACGAATAATTCTGCACCATGAAGGTACTGACAAACATGACCTTTACTTTCTGGTGTAAATTATTTTAGACACATTCCACACACTTTAGACCAATAAATACATTGTACTAGCATAACGCAAGATGTTTCACACGGAAGACATGGCTAACTAATACGATGTTACAACCACAGCACATTTCGGACCCTTGCTACCCGGATATGCCACATTGGCCTGACCGCCCCCGCACTTCTTCGATCCTCTCCTAGCAACAGGGGGCGCGGGAATGCGGGCCCCTTCCCCCCTTTACGAACCAGTTTAATAATGCAAGAAACCAGTCACGAGTAGAGCTTCAAGGTTCAGAGGAAGCCATATCGAAACAGGATGCACAACAAGCAGGTACCTTCCTGGCGTGTGCCAAGAGAATTTACAACATATGTACATGCGAAACTGAAGAGGCACCAGCATTCACTGGGCGGTGACTAAATGTTCTTGCTTTTTAAACCTAAGACAGAAACGGAGCCAATCTCTGAAACCTCGGGTCCTTGGAATGCTGTATTTCTATAAATGGACCAAGTTCAACTGCAGTGTCGCCATCGTCATTACCATCATAATCATTGTCATTGTCGTCGTTGCTGCTGCCGCCGTAGCAGTTCAACCACGTGTGCACAAATTTTCCAAAAATCTGGAAGCCACGTCAAAATTCCAGGCGTCAGAACGGTGACACGAATTAACTTCCATGCTCAGGACTCACAGTTACTGGGAGCCACCGTACAAAACTTACTCGCCCGGGCGGCGTGGCGCCTGTGACTTGTGCATCCCTGCAGCAAACTGTCACCATTTTAACCTCATACTGACATAAACTTCTGTATTTACATATATTATTTCATATACGCAATAATATTTACGTATTAATTTTGAAAATACAACAGGTCACAATCAGAGGTGAAACTCCTGTACTGAACAAAGGGTTCTCACAAATTAAAGGGCAGTAATAAGTTCTTATTGTGTAATTCATCCCACTCTGGTCTGTCATATCAGCACTGACATTCGTGCTACATTCAACCACAACAAATATTATTAGTTTCGTCCATATATGCTACAAGTTTCCGTCGTTTGGATCATCCTCAGGCATTCAAATACATGACTTTAAAAACAAAGGTGACAATGCATCGACGATGTGTTCTGGTATGAAAACACAAAAATTCAGCGTCACTGAAATATATGCGTCACAGATTCCCAACGTCAGCCACGTCAACTCAATCTACTTGGCCACAACCAATCTCCCATCACAGTCCGGTCCCTTCCAATCAGTTTGTCTGCGAACATTTCCCATGAATTTCTGTTCCCTCAATTTGTGCTGCAGATATCAGTCCATCTATCTTTCATTCACAAGAAACAATAAGAAATCAAAACGTGGTGATATGAGATTTCAAGTTCTTTCAGCTCGCGAGGATAGCAGCAGATTAGTTTGAAGTGATTAGATAACAGCGAGAAACACATTTTACGGCTGTTTATGTTCGCTCTGTCAGTCGTCCTAGTTAGTTACATAACAAGATTACAAATGGTGAAGTCAGTGACGCAGTACACAGACTTTTTCAAGGTTCTATTCTATTTTCAAAATATCATACTGTTTTAGGGTGCACACGTACACTCTGTGAAACAAAAACCAAGCGGCCTGAAATTTTCTACGTCCCACTCCGGAAGCGACGTAACGTACAGTTGACATCATAATTCCAGTCGTTCGTAGTTTCTCCATATTTGTGCTCGCATGGCATTTCTGTGTCTTCCATTCATTCCAATCATTCACGCCGGATATATTTTAACCAAAGACACAAACACGTCTGCTTAATTTCAACTTAAATATGAAATAATGTTCATTAATATCCTGAGGCGTGTGGCCAGCTACCGCTCGTACGAAGTTGGATATAGTATACAAGGCAGACGCTTAGTTGTGTTCGCTGATAGCCAAGCACGTAGAGGCACGGTTCCACTGTGCTTTGCGTGCACAGTGTTTTGGTTCGAGTCTCGGTATCGGCGTATATTTTTTTTATCTTTGCACAAGTCATATTCGCACAAACGCTAAATTAATCTCTGCAGTTACACGTAAATTACTTAATTATATCATTCATAAGTTATCTTTGCTGCACTTGCAAGGTTGGAATTGCGAGTGGAGCATATATGTGTGTTATCTTTTCGTAATTTGCTGTTTACTGGTATTCTAATTTAAAGAGTCGGTGTTCGAATGCGACTGTAGACCAGGCATGTCAAATCTGTTGGTGCTTGCGGACCGTGCTGAGCCAAGAGATCTGAAGTCGGGAAGCACGATTTTAAAAAGACACAGAAAGGGACTGTTGAGGGTATGACAAGTGTACTTGCGACGAACCTGGTTCGAGGCTCGTTCTATTCTCGCTATCCTGCCTGTGGAGCCAGATTGGGTTTGGTGGGGGAGTGAAGTGCTGTTAAGAACCGGTTTAGGTCTGATTTCAGCTTGCCGCATGAGTTGTAATTAATTCTTATGTGTGTCTTTCTGGTAACCAATAAAACATCTTAAAATTATGAATTTTTTAAAAAATATGCATTTTAGAAGGTTTCTACTGGCTACACTGATTATGGTTGTTATGAAAACCGAAACGCGAATATAATAATAATAATAATAATAATAATAATAAACAAAGGTGATGAAGGGCTTATTTTGGTTATTTTAAACTACATATTGCTGCACAAGATCGACTAAACGTCTTCTCGTTACTCAGCCGAGAGATAAGGATGTGAGCAGTGATGGTTGTGTGATGTAAAACTTATTTCTTAAAAATAGTCCGCTTTCAAATACGGAAAAATACGCTGGCCAAATAAATTTGACACCACACAATCATCTGTGCTCATTTCCTTGTCTCTCTGACGAGGAAAGACTCCGCCATAAAATTACACTAAAACATCAATATTCTCCCAATGATCTGATAATACGTTTTACAAGGTTATCTAATCGAATGTTTCTATTTATAAATTGTAGTGTTTGAGCCGTGTTCGCGGTTTGTTTCGCAAAGTTTCTTGGGCCGCCAAAATATTTCAAATGGGCTGAATGCGGCCCGCGTGCCGCCACTTTGACACGCCTGCTGTAGACAAATTATTTGCGAACAATGCGGGACTTACAGGTACTTTGTTGCTTGAAGGATATCGCTTACTTATGCCAAATGGGAATTAATATGTTAGCCCTTGAAAGGGCTGTTTTCATGAACAGGCCTGCTTCATATGAAGTCCAAAACCCCTTTGCTTCGACTACTGAATTCATTCGCCTCGGCATCGAATCAATTAATGACAGAACGTAACGCTGAGACATTATTTCCCATTTGGCACAAATATATGCTCCACTCGCAATTCCAACCTTGCAAGTGCAGCAAAGATAACTTATGAATGATATAATTAAGTAATTTACGTGTAACTGCAGAGATTAATTTAGCGTTTGTGCGAAAATGACTTGTGCAAAGATAAAAAAATATACGCCGATACCGAGACTCGAACCAAAACACTGTGCACGCAAAGCACAGTGGAACCGTGCCTCCACGTGCTTGGCTATCAGCGAACACAACTAAGCGTCTGCCTTGTATATTATATCCAACTTCGTACGAGCGGTAGCTGGCCACACGCCTCAGGATATTAATGAACATTAATTCATATTTAAGTTGAAATTAAGGAGACATGTTTGTGTCTTTGGTTAATATATATCCGGCGTGAATGATTGGAATGAATGGAAGACACAGAAACGCCATGCGAGCACAAATATGCAGAAACTACGAACGACTGGAATTATGATGTCAACTGTACGTTACGTCGCTTCCGGAGTGGGACATACAAAATCACAGGCCGCTTGGTTTTTGTTTCACAGAGTGTACGTGTAATTTCACTTATGCACGCAAGAGAAGTAGGGCCTTACCTCCGCTGATTTTGAAGAATCTCGCCAGTTCTCACCATCACCACCACCACCACCACCACCACCACCACGACCACCACCACACCACCACCACCACCACACCACCACCACCACCACCACCACCACCATGTACAATTTCAACCAAATCGCAAAATGCATGTGAAGCGTACGGATGGAAATTCATTTACGCCCCTTAGTAAAGTACGGTTTTGCTGCGCCGGTTATTTTCAAGAAACTCCTCACAATTACTTAACCTTTTAAAGCCTATCGGTAACTTTACGTACCACCAGGTTTAACATTCACAAATTCTACGTGGTGCCCAGATTGCGTTTATGTGTTTTGTACGGATCTCAGAACAAACAGCAACTTTTGCCTTATAAAACATTAAGAGATTGATTTTTATAACCGAAGTCGAGAGTGTTTACAGCGCGGTACGCACTGAGTCCTTATATAAAACAGATACGCTTCGTCTTCAAAGGGTTAATAACCATTTGAGAACATCTCCTCTACAGAATTTTCTCCAAATCGGAAAAACACGTAGAAAATACCGGCTAATTTCACGTGCGGCGTTAAATACGGATACCTTCCACTGTATAAATTTTAATTAAATTCAAATTTGCTCGGCCACATTAAGTGGATATTCTGTACACAGAATTTCACATAATCGGTCAAGAAATATGGAAATTACGGGAAGAAAACATTTCACGCCCTTCAGTAAAGTAGGCCGTCACTGACCGCTTTCCATGAAAATTACTCTTGCTACATGAATTTTTGTGAAGATCTCCTACACCGAATTTCACGAAAATCCGACAAACGCTGACACTAGGTCACGGACGGACGTCGTCTCCAAATAAACTGCCATGTTTTTACTTCGTAATGAACGCCCAGAAACCAAAACATTTCGAAAATGTGAAGACGAAAATAGAACCACTTTGGTTAGTATCATCACCAAGTGATTATGGTTACTGTGGTTACAAACACTCTCAAGTTACGCTACCGATGTTCCCGCGGTTAGCACCGCGACTACGGTTATCAGTCCGAACGAACTACGGAACACTGCAGGCATTCCTATCAGAAGCTGGGACAAGTATATAGTCAAAATGAACAGTCTTAAACATACAGGCAGCCGATACCTTGAAGGGAGGGGCAGCAGGTTCCTCCGAAACATGGGTTCGTATCTATCAAATTACGTGGCGTAACGTCCCAGACAACCTTAGTCTGAACGTCGTGTTCCCAGTTAATGCAATTTCTCACTTCGACCCAATAAAAAAACACACACACATTCAAACAAATATACAAACAAACTCCATACAGCAGGGTCATTCTTGTGAAGCTAACAGTCCCTTAGCTAGCCAAGGGATTCCCGGCACTTTATGGAAACCGACGGTTTACTGTCGTATGCACAACAGCTCCCTACTTGCCCCTGTCCTGAGCCAGATAAATCCACTTCGTGCCCTCACAGTCCATTTCTTCAAGTTCTGCCTTACGCCTTTTCCAAGTGGCCTCTTTCCTTCAGTTTCCCCACGAAACCCCTATATGCACTTCCCCTTCCCCCCATGTTCCAGATGCCCCGCACATCTCATTCTCCTAGTTAATAGACCTAGACACCATTATCTCCAGGGGAAACAGCGTGTCACCCCGCGCGGCATTCCGCTTGTACACCTGTTCGTATTCCGCACTCAAACAAAGCTGACGGTACAAAGCCCGCACTAACATGTATATACGCATTTACTGATGAGTTGCATTCATGGCTCCCTTGCTGACGTTCTGTCCTTTGTTGAATACCTACTAGTCACCTAACTAACCACTGCCTAACCTAATTCAATGCTCGGCCTAATTTAAGGCCAACAACCATCTAAGGAACCTCCGCCTATATTAAATGCCAAATTATTCATAGCACCCGCATCATGAAGCAGAATGGGGCGGAAACTAGAAACGTCATGTTCTATTTCAGGCCTTATTAGTGACAATTTCTTTTGGAACAACACGTATCTCTCATGTTACTTTGCGTATCTCGTTGGAATTAATGCAAATTTATCTCGGATACAAACTCGCCGCTGCACATACATATGTAATAGCGGTTGCCAGCGATAGCCCATTGTATTTCGCTGAATACAGCAAAATGTTTACAATGAACGTTATTACGTACTAATGAAGACCTATACTTAAAAGTAACGAACCCGTTTTCTGTGTTTCTTTAAAGAAAAATATTTGAAGTTCTATTTGGGGTTCCATGACCCATAGGGTACAGTGGACCTATACGAAACGAACAAAATTCGAATGGCTTGGGTGTGGGGTTGCAATTACAAATTACGAAATGTGTAGACAGGATCGGACCGAAGGTCTGCTGCTGCCGAATGTATTTACCCTAAACGTGAACGTTCACTGTATGCGCTACGTGCAAACACAGCATAAACGGTCCGTAACGTGCAATTCCATTTTATGAGAAATTTCGAGCGAGGTTTTGTTCCCATGTTACAAAAGAATCACACCAAAGCAACCGGCAGTTGCCTGAATTCGCAACAAAACAGCTAGCTCGCAGGCTTTGTATATGTCGTTCTGTGGCTGTTCTTGTTCAATTAACTCAAATTTACTACATGACGATCGATAAAAACACGCCGCTTACCTACTTTTGTGCACAGCTAAAATAAAAATGCTTCATTACAATTAAAACGCCTACAATTTTTCTCTGCAGCGTTCTTCCACACTGGAAAATTCATACAACAACATTCACACAGTCACTTATTTAGGTCATAATATGCAATGGTTTTTAATGTTTCCAGTCTGTATAAACAGTGCACTCAGATACAACAACAAAACGTCCCTTACTCACAAAGTCTCATCAGAATAGTTGCAGACAAACACGACTTACTGCATGAATACAGGCTGGGCTGGGAGATAAGCGCGCCCACAAGCTGCTCGTCTCGAGAGACCCAATATGGGCAGGCACTGAAAATCAGTGTACAAAAACATGCACGCCGTAATATTTCTAAATTATCTAATAACAAACATGGCATCGATTGATTCCATGCTCACACTTGATGTACACGAAATTAAAATAAATCGAAGGCCAACAGGCCATGTTAAATGATCCCTTGTCGCCACAGCACGGCGCACACTCATTGTGCAGATGAGGGAAGATGGCTGCGACTACATCGTGCGTGCTGACATCCACGGATAACCCGACAGCAGTGAGGCTGTGCTGTGGGCTATCGTCGTGCAGAAGGACTGTCACACCGCGATACACTATACAGAGTCTCTGACACGCAAGGAATTTGTGAAACGGAAAACGGAGACGAGTTTTTGAACTAGCTTTTGTTTATGATAGATGTGAATAACAGTACCACAAAGGTTCTTTGATATCGTTCTCGGCGTGCATGCTTCGATGAGAATAAAAGCGATAAATTAACTATGTGTGTGTTTGTGTGACATCGATCAATTCACTCCAAAGCTTCGTTCCAGTTACCACAGCACAAGGAGGGAAATAATTTCAAACCTACAACACAGTAATGATAAAGGGTTAGTGTATTATAACTGATGTGACTATCAGGAAAAAGCACAATTCACATCACGAAAAAATAAGAGCGTTAGTTATGAATGTTTACCTTCCAACGTCAACATAAACCTAAAAAATGTGAACCTAAAGAAGGAACCAAGCGAGAGGGGGATGGAGAAAACTGCACGGAATAAATGCGAGCTTAATAAATGAACTCTACATCAATAACTTTTATTAGCGTATTAGAATCGAGGAGGGGGTGGGACGGGCACAAAGACAGAGCACGGAAAAATTGGAAGGCGGAAACAAAATGTCCGGCAGGCTGCATACCACCTGAGAATACTCTGGTGTAGACTGGAGTATAATATGAAACCGAATATTAACGAAAACAGGGCAAGAGAATGTGAACTGGATTAATCTGGCTCAGGACAAGAAGCGAACCTTCGAGGTCCATCAAAGGCGACAACTTCTAAAGTAGATAAGCGACCATTAGGTTCACAGAACGCACTCCACCCACCGAGTTAGTCAACCGGCACTCCAAACGAAAGCCCAACTTTTAATAAGCACTTCAGGGCGTACGGAACGGACTTCAAAACTCTTAATTTCCGCAGCTGACACTGTAAGCCTAGCCATCAGAAAGCCAACACAAGCCGCGTGCTTTCATCGGTCACGATTTTGCACTGCAAGCGAATAATGGAGGTGGAGATTCAAATTTCGCCTACGATACGGATGTTTGTCTAAACCTACGCATTGCATAAACCGCCTAACACAGTAACATCATAACAACATAATAACAGCCCACCCCCACAATACGCAAATTGCGCCAAAGGCCGCTTCCCGCACATGCAAAAACTCTTGAAGCTTCATCAGGACAAAGCGATCGATCCCATGGATCATGTGAACTCTACAAATGCAAAAGTGACTGCAAAATACAGTCAAATCCCAATACAGAGCTACTGCTTAAGTTAGACTGTACCGGATTTTGAAATTTTAGTACATGTTTATTCTATATTTTGATGATTTTTTAAATGTAATTAAAATTTAATTCTCCGATCTTGCAAGTAGGAAGGCCTACGCCCCTGGAGGACTGTTGCGCCAACGAATGATTATCATCATCATCATCATCATCATCATCATCTTTCACGTGCGTTTAAACATTTTTGTCACATTAATACACATGTTATAAAGGACATCACAAAGCAACACAAGAACGCGTTACAATTGTAGGTGTGCAGAATTCTTATCATCTGAGAATAACACGAACGCACCCTTACATAAATATACGTCATAACATGAAACACGTCTTATGGACCTTGGCACACAAGAATCTTTGTCGTGCCGCTGGCGACACCGGTATCAGCGTGAACACAACTTCGTACACGAAGAATAAAAAATATATTTTTTCTCAAATATTTCAATTTATGACTGAGTGATGCTGCACTTACAAATTATGTGGTAGGGTATTCTGTTTGTACGACTGCAACCAGGCACATTACTCGCGATGTATGTCAGGTACATGTAAATGTGGCACAGCTCTTCGTATGGAGTAGTTTACTGACACAAGCCCGCGATAAAGCTTTCGGCCATTTATCAAAACAAACAGAGGTCCCTTAGGGCAAGACAAAGCGAACGTTAAGTGATCGCTGTTTCCATATAAAATAATAGTACAACCGCAATGGCCTTATAGAAAAACAGATTCGGACACATGGTTCTCAATTGAAACTCATTTCCTATTAAGTGATCGCTGTTTCCATATAAAATAATAGTACAACCGCAATGGCCTTATAGAAAAACAGATTCGGACACATGGTTCTCAATTGAAACTCATTTCCTATTACACGCCGCATTTCTTGGTATCAGACTGTCCAAAGCTCACTACTGCTCCACAACAACCACAGAGATAAAATGTGGCGTGCATTCAAGCGCCGCAACATTCGCCCTTTGCAGCTGGGCTATGGCATTTCAATGAATACAACCTGGTATGAACAAGATGGCGCCAGACCTCACACCAGCAATGTCTTTGGTCTTCTTCAGCTTCACGGTACTTCCTAGAGCAGAATTAATTTACTGTCTCACTGTACAAAACGCGTACAAGAGACTCGTCACTCACCGTGCAACAGAATCAAAGATTTGCAGAATCAATAAGCTTACAATGAACCGCTTGACGGAATTCAAGAACATGTTATTACTGATTAATGACAGACAGCGAAGTGTGGTCTATCCTAAGACTACTGTAGAAAAGCGGGAAGCTTCATCTGTAATGAGGAGTTATGATATAAATTAACACAGGACATTCATGTAATTTTGCTGCGCGTTTTAAGGTGAACAAATAATAAGGAAAGAAAGTGAAAATTCTGGTGTTCTTACACAAGATACTACGAATAGCATGCAATTTCAACAAAATAAAATTAACAGGTCCTGAGGAACTGTAAACGTAATTCGTGACGAGATTAAACGAGGAAAGTTGTATGCCATTTCACAGTTATTCAGCTGCGGCACAAATACTGTTTTTATGGTAACCGAAGGTTCAACGCTGCCATCGGCGGAATCTTTACGAACCTATAAAATCCAGGAAGATGGATTACATGTCATGACGATAGAAAACGAAAGAACCGGATCCCACATCCATTAAACCATAACGCTCACTTGTCTTGGTGACGTCACATTCCTCTTCCCACCAGCACGTGACCCACTAACCCCCACTCCTACACAGGTGGGCTCTATATTCTAAAAAAGGATAAAACCAGCAATGGCCGTGCCGCACAAAACCAGGTTCCTGGGGCTTAGCCCTCACTTGGTTTACGATTTAAATAAATTTGCTTGTGTCACCCTGTACGTTTGTGCAACATCTGAAAAATGTGAAGAGATCTGTCGGCTGATACGCTGCCACTAATCGAAAATAATGTACGATTCATACACGGACGTCAGAAGTACGAATGACCAGCTAAATTTCCCATCCCTCCTACTGATTCTTCTTAAATAAAACTGTACTGAAATGACGAATTACTTAGGCTATTTATTGCGAAAATATTGCTCATAAGAGTACAAACGGACGTATCCGTTCTAAGGCCACGACATGGGTGCATTCCTTGTCAACATCGTATTAATTTCACCCTTTAAATACGAAGCCTGTCTGTTTCATATAAGGACTCAGTGCGTACCGCGCTGTAAACACTCTCCACCACGGTTATAAAAACCAGTCTCTTGATGTTTTATAAGGCAAAAGTTGCTGTTTGTTCTGAGATCCGTACAAAACACATAAACGCAATGTGGGCACCACGTAGAATTTTTTAATGTTACACCTAGTGGTACGTCAAGTTACCGCTAGGCTTTAAAAGGTTAAAGGGCAAACAGCAAACACTTCCTTCATAATGGCATCGGGCTAAATTAAAGTTTATCCAGGGAACGGTTCTTCTGAAAGTCCATCGGTTTTCACGTGCCAGTATCATTCCACCAATGCTCCATACTCATCTTCATCTTAATACTCGTCATCAGGGCAGGTGGGCAAAGCATGGGAAACTTCAAAGGACTGCGGACTGTTCAATAAAGGCCTACATTTTCAGAAACGAACTTACATCGTCCCATTTACATATTACCTTTAAGACCGCGACACCCGGAAAGATACATTGCGCGCAGAATGAACACTTCGTTCTTCTCGACAACTTTAGATGGAAAGATTTTTCACTTCGCGTGTATTAAGACAGAGATGCGCTCAGACACACATGCAGGCCTTCATCCAACGTGATCGTTAAAACTGTCCGATCCAAATGAAAACTGAGAAGGGTCGAAATTTATTCGTATAAAATTGTCTAACGTCAATTTAAATTTTAAAAAATCCGTCCGGAGGTTCTCGAATTGTTAAAGGCGTACAGACAGACGGTCAGAGCGAATTTATATTGGTGCTCTGCAGCGATGCGAACGTCTCAAAACTAATGCCCTTCATCTGGTGTACAGACTACACTGCGTAACACATTACTATTATTATTATTATTATCATCATCATCATCATTATTGACAAGCAGGTTGGATAGCATAATCGGTACAGAGAGTACGCTACGGGCTGGACGACCCAGGAATCGTGGTTCATTTCCAGCACGAGAAAGAGATTTTTTGTTCTTCAAAACTGTCCAGACCAACTCTGCAGCCCGCTCAGCCACACATTACAATGACACCGGGGTATCTTTCGCCTAGGTTAAAGTGGCCTGGGCCTACAGCTGACCACTCATCTCCATCTAGTGCAGAGGATGCGAATGTAGCAAATACCTTTACTCCACCTACATCCCTTCACGGCACGCACAGTGACACCTTTTTTGCCGTTACCTTCGCTAAACCTGTAGAGAAGAATTAAAAGCACTTTACTTCCAAAACAGTTCTTCTGGAAGTCTTGATAAATGACATATGTGGCACCCAAACAGAGTGCACGCTCTGCAGGTTAGGTAACAGGCCCGCACACACCGTGCCGCCTTCAGTGTAACTGTCTGGGCGTCACGGGGACGTGACACCTCAACATTTCTCTTGCAACACCCCCAGCTACGTTGAATTCTGCATAATCAGACTTGTCTCCATACTCGTATCACCGTGCATTGGACCCTATGCGTGCTGTATACGACTAGACAAACCCTACTACCAGGTGCGGCAGAAAAATCTGACGGTTTTTAAAGAGAAATAATACAATGACGTTTCATCTTATTATGTAACGTTACTATCACTGAAGAACTCAGTACATGCCACTTTATGTTTTGTACAGTACGTCACTCAGATGTCTTCCACCATTTCTCAAACACTGCTTCAACCTTCCTCGAAGGTTTTCCATCACTCGACGAGTCATCTGCTCCGGGATTGTTGCGATTTCTTCCTTTATTTTCTGCTTTAGTTCCTCGATGGTTCTACGCTTAGAGATTAAAATTTTACTTTCGAGTGGTGTTTGAGGAATGGCGGGAGACATCTGAAAGACGAAATTTTCAAAAATAAACTGGCATGTACCGAGTTCTTTAGTGATAACAACTGTTACATAATAAAGAGAAATGTCTTTGTATTGTTTCGTTTTGAAAACTGGGATAATAAAGAGAAATGTCTTTGTATTGTTTCGTTTTGAAAACTGTCAGGTTTTTCTGCCGCATCCTGTAGTTCAGTTACATCTGCCCCTGGACCCGCTCCATGGCTGGCTAACCAGCCGTTTCAGTACACGCTGCTAGGGAGGTAAAGAATTCTCAACGCCTGGGGTTCGATCCCTTATCATAACTCCTTACTTTAAACTTCGACAATCCTGTGCACACTTTTAGTACGCTGCTGATTTAACGGACTGGAATAACCAACTTCTTCATCGATTCTTCCATACTGAAGTATGTATCAAACCGTTCGCAAATACGATCAAAAGCCCCGAAACCTCAACGGTTTTAAAAACTGACACTGCTGTGTGTAGTACCAGGCACCTGGCATTAATACATGACGCAAACTATCACCAAAATCTTTCTCTGAATCCACGATGTACATAATATTATAGTTCTAGATATTCGCTTATATAACACAGCTGCATCAACTGCTTACGTTATGGAGAAACGAATACAATATTGTGAGTTGAATGCGAAACAAAAACTCTGGACGGATGTGAAAAGTAACATTTGTGTACAGCGAACCTCCTGCCGACAGGAGCAATCTGCAGGTATATATTAAGGTGAACTTGCAATTGCATAGCAGTTGTCTCCAAATCTTTGTACCTATGTAACTCTTGTGGCCGCATATGGATGTCCGCAGAACAGCTGTGTCATAGAGTGTACTGCCGACTTCAAAGAAAGGATTTTTGAAACAAACTTTTACTTAAAGAATTCAATATTTAGACACACGTATGAAAAACAAAATGTTACTGTCGGCGATTTACGCTGAAAATGAACTCAGCGCCCATTACGCACAAAATGGGGAGGACAATAAAAATGCAATTAAAAATCATGCAAATTATATTTACCAGCTTAATAATTAATAAAATGTGCTCGCAGAAACCCTGAATGTTGCCAGCAGACGCAGTATGAATGTACACTGCCTTACAGCGCTGTAAGGGTTGGATGATCTGAAGCCGAATCACCAAGGGGTTTATTCGCCACCGCGTTCGAACCGGTTCTGGAGCTTCCAACCTGCCAGTGTTAAGAGGCGTACGCCAGGACGTATAATCGGCCAGCGTCGTGAAACTGATTACTCATCTGCATTTCGTGACAAGGTCTGAAATATACACTACTTGCTTAGGTGTACGGACCATACTCTTCCAGGGCTGTAACACTATTATGTCCCGATGTTAGTAACAAGAGGGAGCTCGCGTGAACGTCGTCTAACAAACACCCCAATATTACACACCGACACCAAGAAAAGAAGCGATCGTAAGAAGAAACAATCTTCTTTACAAAAATCGGTCGGTTGAAGATGAACAGCAAATTAACACCTTCGCAAATCATGCTGAATACACCATTCAAAGTGTCGCTAAAAATTTCTGGTTACACAGCAAAAAGACCTGCAGTGTATCACTTCCTGTGACCTCTGGTCGAATTTTCTGAGTGTCACTTAACAACGCTGTCAATTGCTAAGATTATATACTGTGGGCGATGGATAAATGATGTAATAACAATTACAGGGGAAAGCCTGAGTACTCGGAGGAAAACCTGTCCCAGCGCCACTTTTTCCATCACAAATTACACACAGACTAGCCTGGGTTCGAACCAGTACCCCGTGGTGACGGGCCACAGAGTAATCTCTTGAGTCACGGCACGGTCCGATTTTGTGTTGAATACGAGGTCGGTGCCTTCCTTCTTATTTCAACGTACATGAAGTGCAGAAAATCATGCTACAGAACTCACATTTCCCGGACCCCATTAGAATTGAATGCGTTTGACTGACAGCTAGGCCCGGCCGGGCCAGCATTTCACCCTGCTCTGCACACTCTAATGACGCACTGCACTATAAGAAACTCTGCATATTTCTGAACAGATTCGATATTGTTAAGGTGACAGCCCTCTGGGGGTTGACATCCTAGTTCGTCGCCTACACAAAGAACAGTGCCTTCGAGAGAATACTCGCCGTGAAAACCTGAGAACAAGAGCACGTACGATAACATTCACAGTTTTTTTTATTTTTTTGGAACTGGTGCAGTGATTCGTCGGTAAACAAAGAATGCTCACCCTTTAGTTTAAGGAGCTATGGTACACATCACGTACAGAACGGCAGCCAAGGGTGCTCACAAATCTCACGCGTCACGTTCCTACGGTCAACTCCACAACCATAGTCGACAAACGGTATAAAAACAACATATCGCTAATAATACGAAGACGTATAACCGTAGCAAATTTAGAAATAAAGCTTAACACGTTCACGCCTGCATTAAAATGGATGCAAATGGCCACCCTCACGCTCCAGCAGACTTTATCCGCCGGTGGCCAAGTCACTGGAATCCATCAACCAAAACGCTACGTAAACCCTTGTGGCATTCTTTGATTTGATATGAGACGGAAGTCACCGAGTTCGCACAGAGATTGGAGCTTCGGACATCCGAATCGTATGAGTACAAAACGGGAAGTAAATGTCTGCTTACAAATAATGGTAACGTTGTTGAAGCGAGGTACATAGGACAAACGAACGGCCTGTAAAGTGTTTCTTTTGTTCTTAGCTGTCATTAAGGACCACTATTATCTCCTCCTTCACTTTCAAACTCGCGCAAAGTTTTGCTCCACTCCGACAGAAAATCACTGTCACACATCTGGATTTTGTCGGTACTGTACTGCTAGATGGTAAAAAAAAACTCTGGACCTTGCGGCTATGTTTCTCCACAGTCACAGTTCACCGTTTACTGTATAACAGCATTAAATATGTGAGGAGGGGCACACTGCACTCGTTTTAATGCTAAAAAGTGTCTGCCACTGCTGACTCTTCCCTTATCGGAATGTCAAGGAAAAGCAGGTGAAGCGTATTTCCGCTTAACAGCAGTAACACCTACACTCATGGCACATGGAAACACAAACTCCACATACCTGCACGTTATAAATATACGTAGAAATGCCCTCAGGATAAGGAATGGTTCTTTCTTCTTTCTCCATTCTGACGTAACAGGCAAAGAGGGAGGAATGACAAGTTCTTTCTTCTTCCGCGTCACCGAGCAAACTTCGTGGAGGAAAAAAAAAGTAAAAAACTCCGAACAAAGGAACTGAGCTTAGGTGTTGTTAGCGAGCCACTTTCAAAAACTTGCTTCAGGCACAAAATTTCCCAAAAATATTGCACAGGTTCAAAAAATCATTTCTGCACAAGAACGAAAATATTAGCGGATTTCCTTTATTGTGCATTAAAAAAAAAGAAAACAATAGCACTTCAACACGTAGCGCCATACACCGCAAACCACCGCGTTCTAAACTCGACTGACTTGCAATTCGAAACGATCGTCCGGTACTGCGCGCTTCGTGCGTTTCCGGCCAACTTCGGCAGTACGTCAATACGAAACTGCTGTACACCCGACTCAACAAGTTCTTCATCTGCACCGCAACTTGCAACGCTCACCAGCAGGATCGCAGCAAACCGTCCGACGTTATCCCTTCTGTCTAAATGCACAAGCAAGGTAGGAAACATGTACGTCCCGGGACGGTACTCAGTGACCGAATTCAAACGTGATAGGAGGTTACAAACGTAATTTCTGTACACGACTGTACCAACAAATAAAGAACAGGGTAAACTACGCGCGCGGAAGAGAGACGAACACACGTCGGAACAAAGAGAGGAAGAAAGAGCAAGACGTACTTTTAAAAAGGTGCTCGCGCTCTCTTTGTTGCAGTCCTAAATAAAAATCCCAGCCAACCACCTGCCTTGGAATGAATGGGCAGAAATAATAAAACACCTTCATGATGTAAAAATAAGTACACAAAATAATGGAAATATGGCAAAATGTTGAAGAGGAAATATCTTCACTCCATTCGTCTAGCTGTCCCAGAATACAAATCTTATTTATTTCCAACAACGCAGGAAAATGAAAGGAAAGATGTCAAAATACACACTGCGTCGTCGACAACCACAGTAACTGCGCACATTCCGAAAATTCATTGAAAATGGCAGTCGGTTTTGAAATATGCGGCGCTGCCACTACGGATATTGACCACTGTTTATTTCCCTTGCCTTGTGTGCGAAACGGAATTTCATTCCTGTAACTCAGAACCCATGCACCATAGCAACACAGCATTCTTACCCGATTTATTTGGCGATCTGAAACGCAACGTGCAGCAATCACTTAAAACAGCTTCAACTAAGGCCGCCACAACTCAACTTTCCGTTACCCGTAATCCATTAACCTTTTAAAGCCTAGCGGTAACTTTACGTACCACCAGGTTTAACATTAAAAAATTCTACGTGGTGCCCACATTGCGTTTATGTGTTTTGTACGGATCTCAGAACAAACAGCAACTTTTGCCTTATAAAACATTAAGAGACTGGTTTTTATAACCGAAGTGGAGAGTGTTTACAGCGCGGTACGCACTGAGTCCTTACATAAAACAGATACGTTCCCTCTTTAAAGGGTTAATTACCGTCGAAGATTTACTCTGTAAGAATGTCCAATTCTATGCTATTCTTTTTGGAATGTAATAACTAACTCTACTGGAGAAAAAAGTCTCTCTTATGTAGCTAACAGTTGCTCAGCTAGTCAAGGAGTTTTCTCACATTCCACAGAAACCGAAACTGCTCTCGCATTCACATCAGCCGCACACTGGTCCTTATCCTCAGCCAGAAGAATTCATCTTCATGGATCAAGCAATTCAAAAAGAATTCTACTTGGAGTGCTTGACCCCTGAAGATGGGACCGACAGGCTGTCCCGAAACTCCGATAACCAACAATCAACTAACGCCGCGTAACATCCCAGAGGAGCCAAGGCCCCAAACATACCGCGGCGAAAGCCTGAAATGTCATAGACTCGAGTTCTCAACCTCACACCCTGTTACTTTCACGCCGATTTTAATATTATCTTTCCATCTATGTATAGTCCTTTCTTTCCGTCAGGTTGCCTACCAGTATTTTCTATATGCGCCTAGCATAAGGCTGGCAATAATAATAATAATAATAATAATAATAATAATAATAATAATAATAACGGATTCAATAGATTTATTAAACTACTTTAAACCGCAGAAAAGCCATTTCAAAATGAACACAGCAGAAAACGAGTAAAAACAGAAGGAAAGGAAAAACAACCAACCATTAGAGCATACAGGGAATAACTAACACCACAGCAGAGTGCTTCAGTAAAACAGTTCCACAGCTATCCAAGAAATTCCTGACATTTAATGGGAGCCGAAGATTCATTACCGTGCTCAGGTAAGTCGGCCACTGGTCCCTATCCTTAGCCACATGAATTCCGTCTACACCCTGCCAGTCTATTTCTTTAAGATCCCTTTCAGTAGTATCCTAGTATCCATGTCTAGGTCTTCCAAGTGGTCTCTTTCTTCGGGGATTTTTGAATTACAGAATTTTTCTAGCGAGTTTATACCGCTGCAAGTCAAAATAACCGCCATCACTGCTTCAGCAGAACAGATGAACTACACAGCCGAATTCATATAAATGCCAAATTAAAATTGTTGAATTAGCAATGCCTAAGTTCACAAATGTAACAACTTAAATTTGGGGACGAAATGAATGAATTATATGGCTTCACGCAACAGATCGACCTTCCTTAGGATAAAAGTTTTATGAATTCAAGAGGAATATTTGCTTCGAGCTACTTGCATTTTCATGTCTGATGAAAACTCTCCGTTCAGAAATTCTATAGCCCTAAATAATTTCAGAATAAAGACGCCAGTATTAAATACACGTCTTTTCACTCCCCTCGTTTGTTGCTAGGACCAAGCATTACTGTCAGGCACACGTGACGACAGACCACAATTACCACTTTCACGAACGAATTTTCTTTATTTAAAAATTCAAAGTTCCTAGCACACCGACAACACAGACAGTCTCAACTGCAAGGTCCGAACAGTTAACACGATTTCGAGAAATAAGCCTTGTTTGTTCCGAGACTCCTAAGAAGTATACACCGTGCACACAGATGCGGAGCGTTAAAGCAAGTGGTATCAATAATAAACACTATGGCCTCACAGGGTTAATCAAGGTTAATTCCTCATTGAGTTAATAACAGACACTCAAAGGCAAGGTACGTCCGATGTACGTTGAAACGTGTAATTCGGTTCCAACGCAGCAGTCTCTCTTGTCATGGTGGCTGCAGTAATAAGGGCGAAGTGTTAAAATGGACATATCGTCTATGATTCAACATATAGGCTGCATGAAGTGCCCACTTGCTAATAACACTCATTCACGGATTACTAAATCCTTCACTCACTCATTCACTCAGAAACTAGGCTATTCACCAAGTTACCAGCCCATTCATACATGTAGCTACCAAAATAAAATTTGGATTATAAAACAACCAGAATGTGGCCGAAAAGCTTAAAATATTGTCCTACTTACAAAAGAGCCAATTAAAAGCGTGCTGTAACTTACTCATATCCAGGACAGACATGATCATAGCGTCCCTGATTTCGTGTATAACTTAGCAACTTCTAAATAAACTGAGAAACTTTTATGGAGCTTAGAATCAACAATGGCCCATTAAAGGCCGCAGTAATTTTCGTTTCCTCACAATCAATAATGTCAACAAGCAGGCCGCTAGGACTGTGTGTTTACCGACATTTTACTTAAGCTCGCTTGGAAATTTATGGAGTAACAGGTAAACGAAAATGCGCCAAATATAGTGATATTGTCGTTTGATGATAGTTAATGCACAATTAGAGAGACGCATGTGAAATTTTGTACGAAACAGACACTAAATATGCCTGAGATGTGGTGTATGAACATTCTTTATGAGTGGGAAGTTACAGATATGGCGACAGGGCAAATCTGATCTCACATTTGGAAAGTACAACGTACTGCGAATTTGTATTAAGTTTGTATAACAAAAATTACGGACAGAAATAGACCACACGCTGTATAAACATTGACCTATATTTTCTAATAATTTCACAAGCATCAAGCATTTTTTAAATGTTGGCGCTATGAATTATTTACTCCGAACGACAACACAGAACACAACAGTTAAAAACTCTGTGCACAAAATATGCTAATGCTGTTTATATTCTGATTATTGATTAGCATACTACACAAACAAATCAAATTAATTAGAGGTTGCCGTATCACAAGTCCTTTGTTTTCATTATTCTATGAGTTTGCTCGCCGAAAATGCCGGTTCAGGCAATTAAATTTCGAGCACGACTTAAATTGTTTACCTCTAGCAGATATAAAGACAGTCCCGTACTTACTTTGAGGGAAGCGTGTGTACCATAGTTTCAAAATCCACTGGTTTGCGGCAATGCTAAGGTGGCAGCCAGAAACCTGAAAGACAAGTAAAAACCAATGTAATTAAACATAACACATGTTTACATGATGAATCGAATCTCCAGGCAGATAAAACGGACAAGGAGAGAATAAGGGTTTGTAAGTTATTTGTCGACAGTGGAGTAGCTACGGGGTAATGCTGTAACGAAAGATGTTGTCTTCTGGGATGTAAAAACCGTGTATCCTGTTACATAAGCACAGACGTTTCGGAGACACCAACTGCCTCTCTTTACATTCTTCCACTGAAACATCCGTATTTAGTCACCAGACTACACGGAGTCAGTGATCTTCCGTAAGCTAGTAGCGTTCGAAAGCGCCGTTGTTTGAACAAGTGGTACCAGGAACTTATTTGGAAAGCGCATTTCCACAAACATGAATAATTTCAATATTTCCAAGGAGCATTTCGGGCTGCTCTTGCAGACCCATGCATCTCCGAACGTTGCGACCTTTAGAAGTGACCCCGATTGTAAGGCGTGGGCAGGGTGTCGTGAAGCGTGAAGCAGCGCTTCAAACAAAGGGCTGACCTCGCGGGCGAGATGCAAATTTGCATTCTTGTAGGGCAAGGTTGCAATTAATGCAGTTCATCGCTTTCTGCTGAGTACAGTCACTAATTTCGGTGGCATCGTCGGAAGAAATCTGAGACTTTTTCAGGTACAACAGACAATAGTCATTTCCCCACACACTTGATAATATCTGCACAACCTTAGCAGAAAACCTGTTAGAAAAGAAAATTAATCAGTCAATCATTCAACAGGTTGCAACCCAACTTAATAAAAGTCAGATATTATTATAAAGTAAGTTCAAATGCCATCCACTTTGCACTTTTCAACAAATAACATCACAAAATCTGTGCATAATCTTTCATCAAACAATATTTACAGTATTCTGGTTATGAAGATCATAAATTATCAGATCGTACGAAGCAAGTGGGTTTGCTGTTTATGTAACGACACTATATTAAGTATCGTGTTAAAGACCGTCGAATGATACCAGAGGACATAACATTTAATTCCCTTACTGAATGTGAAACTGTACGGAAAAATAATGAGCTGAACAACACTTCGATATGGGTACGTTACACAGGATATTACGAAACGTGCAGTAACGAATTACAGGGCCTATGAGCAGTCATTTGCAACAGAGTTCTGAATATCGGTACACTTGTAAGTAAGGAATCCACCTCGAAGCTTACAAGTATAATTACGACGAAACTGCGTAAGTAGAATATTTGACGTATTAAATAATTATATTTTACAACTCAAATTTCTGTAAGAGGTGACGAAAATGTCAACAGAAAGTACAAATACTTTGAGCAGGTGTTAATAGTTTCTAATAACATCCTTCTACCACTGCACGCGTCCGTGCACTTCATTGTATACGGCGAATAATACGCTAACTGTACAATATCGACTACTTCCCCAGTGGTTCATAGAACGTGGGGGACCGATAACGGCCAAATCTTTCCAATGACCTCTCTGTCTTGGACTTCTTTTTCTGGAACTTAATGAAGGAAAAAGTGGATGAGATACGCGTTCAACGCAGCAATAACCTCATTAATGCATCCAAAAAGCCGCTGTGCACATCTGTAGCAATCCTTCGTTTTTCTCAAGTCTGAACAGCAGCCTAAGGCAATCATTCCGAACAAGTTTTTAAGAAGTTTAAGGAGTTATAAGAAAATATTAACATTCGTTACAGGCCAGTAGCCTCTTCAGAAGCTTGTCATAACAAATAAGAAATATCTTTGTTTAAGTACGGTTTACGGAAACTTTCCATACTTATTATTCTTTGCAGCATTTATTATTATTATTATTACTACTACTACTACTACTACTACTACTACTACTACTACTACTATTGGGGGCCGCGGTGGCGCAGTTGATTGAGGCACTGGGTTACAAACCAGCAGGTCGCGGGTTCGATTCCCGATGACGTCAGTGGATTTTTTCATTGGCATAATCCTGTCGGTCGCACTATGGCCCTGGGGTCGACTCAGCCTCTAACAGAAACGAGTACCAGGATTATTTCCTGGGGGGTAAACGCGGCCGGTGCGTATGGTTGACAACCTACCACCTTCATGTGCCGATTGTCTAGAAATCTGGGAGCCTCGACCTCATGGAACCCTGTGGGACTGTGCAGGCCTGTAATGGGACTGCTTTACCTTTTTTATTATTACTACCACTCGATGCAGTCTCTTTCATTAAACTCGCGTCGAAGAAAGGGTGCTTTTACTACCGAAACTGACGTACGTAATTTTCATTTCCACAACAAAAATATATGCCTATCCCACGAAAATTAGCAGCGTTAACAAGAAGAAGGTCGATGAGGAAGGAGAAATATCAGTAAAATCGATATTTGCTGAACAGGACCTTGCTGAAACAATGCCCAGTCGATTAGGATAAGATGCAAACGATTTAGAGACCGAGAAAACATTTACCATAAATTTATGTTTATATTTTATATCATTTGTGAGATCTCGCAAAATTTGCATTTTACCTTGAGTTTTACGTTTTTGTATAAAATAAACACGTGGCGATGATCGGCTTGACCGCAAGATGCAGTGTTTGAGAAAATAATAATAATAACAACTAAACGTTGTGTCAGGCGGAATACGTAGTGTTATGTATGTAACTACATTTTGTGGTTTCTTGTGCCGAACCTCCAAACTTTGACTGTTGTAATAAACAGAAGACACTTTGTGCCCACAACAAATAAGAAAGCAGGTCTCAGTAAAACAGCCCTTCTGTGTACTAAAAATTTAGTCTTCCATTATTGTTTCTAACTTGCTTAATTAGCAAGCCTTAGAGTTGCGGTGTTCAGGGCGCGTCACCAAAGCCATTTCGTGTCCCAATTACTCAAGTTCTGTTACGTGCCTTGTGCAAATCCAATAAACTGCAGAATGGAAACTCTACAGTAACACACACAAGTGGTTCAACAACACAATCGGTACTGAACACAACCATTACATAGTTCAACACGGTTCACGCCTCCACAATTTATTCCTCTGAGAACCATTTTAATATTATACCTTTCCAAACCGTATCCTACTAAGCAAAATTAACAAAGCGCCAATATTTTTCTTTTTAACTACACAGAGACTCGAAGAACAGGTAAAGTAGTCCGTGTGCACGCCATGAAAGCGGATGGGGGGAGTGGAGGTAAGGCTACAGGCATTCTTTTATTTGGAACTAGATGGCCGTGGGTCGTCAGTTGTATGCACCAACCACTCTATCCCCGGGGAATAGACGTCGCTATATCCACTGAATAGGAGTATTTGGGCCCCAAAGTAGGTCTTCTTGTTCTGGAGACGAGAATTGAAACACGATCCCTCGGCTGACCTGCCCGTAGTCTAGTCTCTGTAACGACTGAACTATTAAATTAAAGTCAGAAACTGGAACACCGTATTCAACAACAGAAACATAACCCCTGAATCCCCAAGAAAGGAAACTTGTCACGTTTCATTTCATATCTGAACACAACTATCTGGCGGCCCATCTACACAGGTGATGAACTTAGCCATCTCCAGTCTGTGTCCTCTACACAAAGGAAGACACCGAAAGCGTAAGGTACAGTGATCACGTTCTAGTGTCCAGACTTGCAACGTTACAGCACTGAAACATTGCTTATCAGATTACGCGTACTTGAATGCTAGGATACGCGAGGAAAATGTGTGTCTGTGTATTAAATTAGGATACACTGCACTGTACTTCGATCTTCACATCGGAATTCCTCCGTTCGCGAGGATGCAACTCCAGAAATCTGTATCCATTTCTTGTTTCAGCCTCCAACCTAAATATGCAGGCCATTATGAGACTTGTTCACATAATTAGAACTACTCTGAAAACTGAACAGAATTTTTAAAGTGAAAGGTGCGTAACCGTTTGGTGGTACTGATATGTTCAGCCTATTGTAATTTCTGGCGTCGTTTAATAACTTCGCATTTAGCCCACGCAGTAGTCTTACGCATCACCTAGCATACTCACAAAAACACTATTTCCTTAACAGCACCAACTGGTTGGTCTCTTTAGCGGAACGAACTGTGCTAAGAACTGCATTTTTACGTATCAACTTCCGCTCCAGTGCTGCTCCCTTAATGTTGTCAAAATAATGGAACCCTCCCAACAGAAAATTGAAAATTCAGAACACCAAAATATAAATTATCAACTTTTATTTTCTCTGCTACCTACTCAAAATAGTGTACTTCCTGTCACTATACCTATCTCATGTCCTAAAAGTTCTGCCTTGCTCCATGCTTCCACTACCAGAAGGACAAGTCGGCATTGCCGGGGAAACTTCGGACCAGTTAAATTTGCTCTTGCTCCTGTAATAAATGTGGTTTCTCTCACTATCTCACACCTCCCGCTCCCCCAATTCTCCTTCCTTCTTTTGTCTTTCTGTTGTGGTCCTCCTCTTGGTGCTCCATGCTTCAATCCTCAGAAGATTAATTACAGCCACTTTCTTCTACCACCTATATATGTAGTATCTCTTACGCAAAAATGCTTCATTATGGCTTTGTTGTGAAATGCTCACAATTTTTATGCCTACATTGAAGATTCCAGTTTTCTGGCGTATAAGACCGCGCAGATTATTAGACAGGTACCCAAGTTTCGGAAGAGATTTCTGCCTCGATCTTCAAGGTAATTAAAACTGATGTTGGGTTAAACTGAAAATGGTACTAGCAATCTCCTCCGAAATTTTGGTACCTATAAACCAATCTACGGGATTGGAAATTAATCAAGCCAAAACTAAGTATATGATTTGTGGTGCTAAGAAGAAATACGTTGAGAATGTTTTTAAGGTGAAGCATATGACCTTCGGGCCAGTCAATAGTTTTATGTACTTAGGAACATTAATCACAGCTGATAATAACATCTCTGCCGAAATTAACAATAGAATCACATTAGCCAATAGAAGTTATTTTGGGATGGTGAATATGCTTAAAGCCAAAAACATAAATAGAAAGCATAAGGTGATTATATACAAGACATTAATAAAACCAGTCTTTATGTATGGGGCGGAAACCTGGGTTCTGAGTAACGTCTTGGAGTTTTTGAGAGAAAAATGTTAAGAAGAATCTATGGACCCATTTGTGAAGAGGCAACATGGAGATCAAGATATAATGAAGAACTGTATCGTTTGTATGATGAGATTGACTTGGTAACAACAATTAAGATAACCAGGTTAAGATGGGCAGGACATATAGTACGAATGCAAGATAATCTACCACGCAAGCAAATCACCTTGGACAAGCCGGAAGGCAGAAGGCGAGCGGGGAGGCCAAACCTCAGATGGATGGATGGAGTGATGAGGGATGCAGACAGGTTGGGAGTCAGGACCTGGAGGATCAAGGCCAGGGACAGAGATGGTTGGAGGCGTCTTCTTGAGTCGGCCAAGACCCTGCATGGGTTGTAGCGCTTGGGAGTGAGTGAGTGAGTGAGTGAATGAGTGAGTGAGTGAGTGAGTGATAAACCAATCTACACTGTGCCACCTCAGAGAAAACCGGAATCTGCATCAGAATCGCTATGTTAACCTTAAATACCGTTTAGTGTTTCAGCAGAAACACGTCTCTTGCTGAATGCTGGCAACATGGCTTCATGCGCCCATCCGAGGTGCGATGGTCAGATGGACGCTTGTAACTATCAGAGTGTCGTCTGCGAAGAAAACAAACAGGCCCATAGCTGTATAGCGAAACAGCAAATAATGGAGATGTTTCCTTGTCTTAGTTACTTGGTCCATAAGAAACTGAGCTTCCTTTGAACTCCTCTGGAAAGGGACATATGACAAGTTTTACACAATCCAAACAATCGTGTATACACAAACGTAGTAACGCGTTAAGCAGGGAACATGCTAGAGTCTCGCTGTAAATGCCAGCCTATGTGACTATACTGGCAGCAACATTATGAAATATAATTCTTATGGGCGACTCTCCTATTAAAACTGCCGTCTCTTTTCCTGTCTGTCTGTCTGTCTACCTGTGTGGATACAACTTCAAAGCTTCTGATCGAATTCTGACGAAACGCAATAATAATTTTTTTTGAAGAGCTGTTAAACAATTTAAAAACCTTTAACGACCACCCTACACAAAGACACATACAGGCTTCTGCGTCTACCTCGAATGCAAATTTGTACATAGGTTCCTTCTAGGACCTAAAACTGTTTCGAAAAGATTTTTCTGTACAAGACTGAAACACACTTCTTCTTAAGTACATTTATTTCATAATTATTACCGGCTTCCAGATAACTCAAGAGAGGAAACACACGAACTTGTATATCGAAAAATCAACAATATTCCTCTCCCCATGTGCAAAACAAAGAAATTACTAAGCGTGTACAGACTACTTTGAAGTCTGGATGATTTTATTCTCTGCTAATGCAGTGCACGATTAAAAATACGACCGTAAAGCAAATGATAAACAAGTTAAATACATATTTAATTTTCTTCTATTTGTGTAAGTAACAACAGTCGACCTGTAACCCTTAAGGATTGTTGAGGCATTTAGTACAGTGTTCTCACTTCTTCCCATTTAGATTCCGCGTAACTATGGACTAAGAGCGTATAGTTGTTTATGAATTTAATGCTGGTTTTTATAAGGAAAGAATATGCCGTATTGTTAATTATTCATTTCAGCAGAGACATTTACCTCCGCCAGCCATCCCAAAGCGAACGAGTTGTATGTCAGCTACGGAATATGAACCCTCTTTATTCCATTAATCACATTTATTTCTCTTATGAACAATCTTAACGGCCGATCCCTCGTACAGAGGAGTCATACCGACGGTGGTGGGCGTTTGAGTGTGATCAAGTGAAAATACAACCACCTGCACTTACTGCGAACAATTTGAACAGCACGGACGTCGGCATGTCTTTCATTATCCTTACTGTCGCATGCGGCTGTTAACCGCAGGCTGGCTGGCTGGCTGGCTGGCTGGCTGCTTTTACAGTCTTGTTTACCACAGGCCAGCCCTGTGGCTATCCGACACTGACGCTGACGTCATGGATCATTGTATAATTGTTAGATAAAATCAGACTATGTACAAACATCCTTCGCTCGTCCTTCTATGAGAAGATATCAAGAGCTATTTTCACAGGCTGCATGTCCTTCAGAATCGCCACGGACAGACAGACGCAGAGCAGAGTAACCCTCACGTTTAGCCTAAATCACAGAGCCAGACAACAAACAACAGGACTGACTGATGAACTGCCCAACTAACTAATTAACTATTTGGACCACAGTCCTGCTTGAGGAGACAATAATCCCTCATCAAGTCAAAAATTCCCCGCATTTTATAAAACCCCTAAGTTCATTACCGTATTGAAAACAGCCCGCCACTTGTCCCTATCCTCAGCCCGATAAATCCATTCCACACCCAGCTATCCCACTTCTTGAAGATCCAATTCAATATTCCACTCCCATCTACGCCTAGGTCATCCAAGCGGTCTCTTTCCTTCAGGGTTCCCCACTTCAACAGCGCATGGATTTCTCTTCTCCCCATACGTTCCACATTCCCCACTCATTAGGCCTGCACCACGTTAATCTTTAAAAGAGGGCAGAAGACGACTGAGTTCATGAAATTTCCGGTTAGATCACACCAAAGAAAGGTTTAGTGAAGGTTTTATTTCATAAATAGGCTTTAGTACTTATGATGCTTGTAGCTTTAAACTGATGCTGACGAAAAACATCTGTGACCTGGATCAGGAGGGGCATGTAGGAATATTTCGTGTATGTAAAACGGCCCTCCCGTCGTTCCGCGAACACGTTAAGATGTAATAAAATAAGAATGGACTAAATGATTGCTATCCAAGAACAAGCGATCAAGAAATAACAATTCCAGCGTTTCTGCCGTTGTGAAACATCGTTACGATTAAATTCCTTAAGTAAGCTGCTCCTGTGCCGATCCCAGTGGCCGCGCGGTCTAAGGCGTGGGTCTGCGGCCGCTCGCTTGCTGGGATTGCGGGTTCGAATTCCGCCACGAATATGGTTATCTGTCTCCTGTGAGTGTTTTTTGTTGTCAGGTAGAGGTCTCAGCATCGGGCTGATCACTCGTCTGGAGGAGTCCTACCGAGTGTCGTGTGTCTGAGCGTGATCGTGAAGCCTCGACAATGAGGGGGCCCTGCCCCACTAGTTGCTGTAGCGCCATGGGGGAAAAAAAGCTACTCATAAGCGGTGGTTCGTGCCTAACACCGGAACTGAATTCTGGGGGCTATACTTCTGTAAACCGGCAACTAATACATTCCACTGGCACATTCCCCTACGTTATACCATTAGTTTGTTACGATTCGACCCCTTTCATCTTCCCCACACCCAGAAAATATAAGAATTCTCATGGGATTCCGTACATTGTGGGAGAGGATGCATGGCTAGTATGGGGTTGAATTAGCTGTATCGCGTATAATCATACTCCTACTTGACTTTATTGAGGGGCCTGTAGAACACGGGGATGGGTTTACATTGTACAGGGATGAGAAAGACTGGTAAGAGTGGTGAAGGCTTATTAATGCAAATTAAGGGGTTCGGAAGGTGTCTGGGGAAAGTTTGGGAGTTGGGGTTATCTGGCGCGTGCCCAATACATAGTTTTTTGTTGCTAAAGGATGCGGTTGGCTTAGTTAAAAACATCAAGAGGAGCGATAAACACTGACTCTGCTAACAAGGCAAAAATGAGGCAGGCAAAAAGAGTGTGCTCCTTAAATCTAAATGCGAAACAGAAAACTAGGGACAAAGGGCAAGGACACTAGTAAACTCCCCACATGCTACTAGACGTATAAGGGAAGGGACAGTCGAATGGCAGATTCGGAATATTTAAGGACTTCCTCTGTGTCTGAAATGTTTACTTCTTTCACGTTCGGTCCAATCTGTGTCGCTATCTAGCGACACTAGGCAATATTCTGTAAACATGGGAAGACAAACTACGGTCATGTGAAACTTCAACCCTTTAAAGACGAAGCGTATCTGTTTTATATAAGGACTCAGTGCGTACCGCGCTGTAAACACTCTCCACTTCGGTTATAAAAACCCGTCTGTTAATGTTTTATAAGGCAAAAGTTGCTGTTTGTTCTGAGATCCGTACAAAACACATAAACGCAATGTGGGCACCACTTAGAATTTTTTAATGTTAAACCTGGCGGTACGTAAAGTTACTGCTAGGCTTTAAAAGGTTAATCTATTAGCATCTCCATACATACTAGTATTTTCCTGGAACCCTTTTTAACTTGGTATTCATTTAATGGGAAACGTTCATATTATTGAAAGTACTCTATTGAAGTGATGGGTCAGTCCTGCTTGGAGGATAGCTTGCAAATTAGTATTTTGTCACTAGATTCTGGTTAAAGGTCTAAAAACAAAGTTCTAAAATTCCAGAAAGGATACACGGACTGAAAGACGACACGTTCTCCGCTTTCAATTGAACTATACAGAGTTTTCAATAGATGAAGCTACGCCAGTCTGGCGTAAGCGCTGAACTAGTCCAGGCCCGCTTGCTTTTACAAGCACGTTCCTAGCGTCTTAATTTGTAAACCAGGCAGAGGCGCCCCATTACTGAACAGCTGGCAGTTTTAACCCTCTAAAGTACAGTAGTTAATATATGTACCCTCTGCTTTAACACCAAAACACAGTGAATTCGTGTTTCCCTCTCGCAACAAACATGATTGTTTCCCTTAACAGCATTAACCGGTTGGTGTTTGTAATGAAGACGCACTGTGTTTACTGTGAGGTACAACAGAATTTTTATGTATTATTCAGAAGAAGTCTGCGCTTGAGAATTTTAAGAGATACAAACTGACAAGTATGCTGCACTGACTCTGCCTAGTGCCACTCCTCATACAAAAGTACGACGCATAGGCGACGTGGTGGAAGAGTTGATGGGTTTAATGGGGTGCGACTTTAGAGTGACCTACATCTTCCATAATGACTCTTTTTTTTAAAAAAAAAAAGTTCGTTAACTGGCTTGTTCGTGTTTACATCATGTTCACACCCACACAGGCACGCACGCGCGCGCGCACACACACACACACACACACACACACACACACACAGAGTTTTTTTTTCATTTGCAGCTGGCACAAAATATAGAGTGAATGTCATTTTCTCAGTGCACAAATAGAATTAACAACCGTTGACAATGACAAATTATGAAGTAGCTGAATTTGGTCAAGACAACCGTCTAGACCAAGAAGCCAGCGGGCTTTGTCTGTGTATTGAAACTAAGTCCAGCAATTGATACTACCCAGTAGGTTATTAAACAGACAGCCGTCTGCTGCCCAAACCTCAAATAAAACATTACATTTAGCTGAAAACAAGGAACCCTTCCTTTCCATCTCCTGCAAGTGACAGACTCGATATTAACAAACAAGCTGTATAACTGGAAAAGTGTTTGGACAGCAGTGTGCAAAACACTTGTTGTAAGTTTCATGTGTAAATAAGAGTCTTCCAGGTCTTACAGATTAAAAGGTATTTTATAAGTACCGGCGTTAGTAAGGACTGGATGCCTCTAATTCAAGTACTTACAAGACGGTTGGTTACCTTTAATCATGCGAGAGGAAAATATGAAATAAAATAAAAAATTAGCGTTTGTACTCACACTGACAGAAGCCAAAATTCGTGTCCTTAAATAAAACAGCCCAGTCTTCACAATCCAG
>BLKM01000550.1:580151-600325 GCA_013340265.1 Coptotermes formosanus | reverse complement strand
AGTGCAGGCCGGGACCGCAGAGAGTTCACGCCTCCAGTACACAGTACACAGTCAACAGCACATTCTCACTCAACTATAAAGCGCAACCTTGGTGTGACGATAACAAAAAGTTCTCCTTGAAGATGACCCAGCAGGGTAATATAATATATTGTATAATATAGTGCACGGACATGGAACAAATTAAATTCATGTATCGTGCAATCAGTTCGAAGGAAGTGACAGAAAGGTGCAGAAACCTACACAACGAGTAGTTCCTTATTTTGTTGTTTGCCTTAAGTAATATTACAATGACGAACCTGAAGCAGGATGACACAGACAGGCAGTATGGGAAGGGAGCACAAATACAATAGCTACGCACGTCGCTAAACCTGAACACAGGATACGACGTTGGAGATCCAGTTGTAGACTAAAGGACAATAAAACAGACCTAGAAAACAGATACGGTAGGAGAGAGTAGAATGCAATAACGTGGCAGGGGTACGTTCCACGAGCGTGTCTCGGGTGAACGTAGTTGTTAATTTGCGTGTTCTATAAAAAGGGGGAATTTTTTGAATATCTAGGCAGCTATCAGTGTCTGACGGAGAACTCTGCTACATTGTGTTTTTAGACTTATGACGGGCTGACATGACTACTAAGATGCCCAAGCAACTCTTTACAGTAACAAGCATGCGGAATGTACGTGTATCTTGATTGTATTCAGTCGAGTCTTGCTTCAAACGGGGAACCTCCAGAGCGGCAAGTTTTCTGTTTCCTCCCTGCAATAAATGTAATAACTCTCAAACACCTCTCAATTACACCCCCGCTATTCTTCTTCGTTTTATTTTCTTCGTCGTCGTTGTCTTCTTCTTCTTCCTCCTCTTCCTCTCCTTCTTCTTCCTCTCCTTCTCCTCCTACTCCTCCTCCTTTTTTGTCCGTCTTCAGAGGCTCGAATATCGTTGTGGGTTCGTAAGGCCCTGAGATACGAATGCCAGAAAAAGCGACGACCTCACCTAGTTAGCACATATTTTCTGCTATAAAACTAAGCCCTTAAAAAGAACTAGTGCGAAAACAGTGTTTAAAGGACCTTTTCTCTTCACTATGTCCATCTGCTCGAGAGTCGTAAAGCCAGTCTAGAAGTACGGACTATGAAATTCGGTAAAAGAAAGAAAAATTCTTTCGCGCGCTTCTTCAAACACAATGACGTTACTTTACAGGTCATGATCCCGGTACTCTTGTGAGAAAGGTTGACAGAGGAAGCAAATTGCATGCCATTGAAGAAATAACTGCATGGTCAATTAACTCAGTGAAATGTTAGATTGTTAAAGACCAGTGGTGGCCACATGGACGAGATTCGCGAGCAGAATTCTAAGAGGCAACTTAGGAAACAGTCGTGTCTTTATTCATCAAGTGGAAAGTACGGTAGCAACACTGCTCAGTGCCAGCGAGAAAACAAAATATTTTTCCTTATTTTGTGGCGTCTTATTTCTGTTGATCCAAACACACTAGGTTAGTTTCAGTTACTTATGAGTCACCTTTCTTCAGAAAATATTTCAAAACGCCGCTCACGGTCAGCCTCGCGTGCATGTAAACGACCAGAATATAAATATTTTACAGGCAACTTGCGCCCGCCGCACCAGTGATGTCGGCGAGCCGCGTTGTACCTATGGACCTGGTACAGCTTATTGTTACAGATTAGCATTAATAACTACACACACCACCCGCTGTGACACTAAGAAACTCTGCTTTTTGTTTAACCTTTTAAAGCCTAGCGGTAACTTTACGTAACACCAGGTTCAACATTCAGTAATTCTCCATAGTGCTGAAATCGCGTTTACGTGTTTTGTACGATCTCAGAACAAACAGCAACTTTTACTTTATAAAACATTAAGAGATTGGTTTTTATAACCGAAGTGGAGAGTGTTTACAGCGCGGTGCGCACTGAGTCCTTATATAAAACAGATACGCTTCGTCTTTAAAGGGTTAAATTTAACACGATCCATCCCCCTGTGCAAATACAATCAGACAAACAACACGGTATGTTCAGTTCAGTAAAATTTCTATTTAATATCCAATACCTATTCATACACAACACGTTTCGGTCCTGGGATCAACATCAGGTGTGCCATATAAGACTCTGTACAAGGTAAAAAGCGACAAGTTGGTTAGACCTCACAAAACATCAAACAATCTGAGAGTGTTGGTTATAATAAATATTGTAACTTGCACCTGTCATCATTGTTGATTAAAATATATACTCGCAGTACACTTTAAAACCTTGAAGTTTAGGTTCCTGTATGTGAAGATCGTAAAAGCGTGACTTCTGTCAATAAATGTAACATGAAAAGTTGCATGTCACAATATTTATTCTAACCAATATTCGCACATTATTTGATATTTTGTGAGATCTCACAAATGTTTCACTTTTTACCTTGTACAATGTCTTATATGGCATGTCTGGTGATGGTCCTACGAAACATGTTGTGTGTGAATAGATATTAACCCTTTAAAGACGGAACGTATCTGTTTTATATAAGGACTCAGTGCGTACCGCGCTGTAAACACTCTCCACTTCGGTTATAAAAACCAATCTCTTAATGTTTTATAAGGCAAAAGTCGCTGTTTGTTCTGAGATCCCTACAAAACACATAAACGCAATGTGGGCACCACGCAGAATTTTTTAATGTTAAACCTGGTGGTACGTAAATTTACCGCTAGGCTTTAAAAGGCTAAATAGACGCTGTGCCGTACCTGAACGTACTCTGTTGTTTGTCTAACTCTGCTTTTTGCAGTACTGTACGTTTAAATATTCTGACAATAAAAAGCGATTATTTTCGTATAGAGCATTAAGTGAAAGTCAGTCTGCCATGTATTCTGAACGCGACTTCAAATGCGCAAAATAAACAGCGAAAGTCACGTTGGCAGCACTGGCCATTGGAGGAAATGCCATTTCGCAGTGCCAACTGCTGCGTACCTCCGGATAACACAATAATGAACAAAAAGCGTTCAAGTTCCTGTGCGCACAAACAGACAGACGGGATAAATAAGCAATAAATGACCATCAGTAGGTTGGTTAATAGAGTTCATTCATATTTTTTTTTTCCAAACGCTTGACAACTCAGAGTTCATTCATAGCTACAGGAAAGCCGGGCGCATATGCCATGCTGCCACATAATGGCCAATTTAAATTTTGAGTCACATTTGAATACATGACTCGCTGTAATTATTTCTTCCGTTAATGGCTTAGTCCATATGTGTTGACCAATAGGAATGTCAGTTTTGTCACCACACATTACAAGTTCCTGCACATTCATCTGCAGAAACAGCTAATGGATACAAATGCATGAAATTTAAAAGATGAATAGGCACTAAATAGCAGGCAGTACTGAATTAAAACGAGCTTAAAATATGGTCGCCACTGGCACAGTCTCACAATATGGTCGCCACTGGCACAGTCTAACAATATGGTCGCCACTGGCACAGTCTAACAACACTGGAAGATATTATGATTGAACAGTGAAAATCTGAAGAGGAATGGGCAAGTTTGCGTGCCATTTATACTTGGGATTTCAATTGGGAGACAATGAATAAAACCGATTTTTGGTTTCAAAACTATTTTTTAATTAATCCCTTAATTCCCCGTTATCTCTCAATGTCGGAACAATAAACAAATGTATTGTTTTTCATAGCCGCTTGCGTTGCGTTAACATAAATCATACCCATTGGTGCTGCAGATGTAACATGACTCTCACACAGGAAGGCATAAATGTCATGGTCAGAAAAGCAATAAATAACTGTGCACTAACACTACATGAATAACACATTACATTATGGCGAGAGATAAACAACTAATGCATGGCACAGTTTGTCGGATATCCGTATAAAAGAAACGATGGTTACTAACACTTTAAACACTTACTCAAAGTCTCTCATTACATCTTAGAGGCGAAACCCTCGTAGGGACCAGGGAACGGATTTTAGCTCATGTATTGACCTGTACTGTTTGTAAGCCTTGTGGCTTCCTGTCTGACGACAGTGCTGGTTTGTACGTATTTCAAAGAACAAGTCAAAGTCAAAGTCAAAGCCACGTCACCACTGGCCGTGATTCGGGCCTCCTTGGTGGAGCGCCCCAGGAGGAAATTGCCACCAAATTTGTCAAAGACTAAGATTACCCTAAATTTTTATTTAAAGATTCAGTTCGCACCGCACAGTAAACACTGTCTCGGTTACAAAAACCAGTAAATTAACGTTGTATAGAAATACAACATCTGTTTGTTCGCAGAGCTATGAAAACACATAAATGCTCTCTGTGGGTAGAAGGTAAAATATTTTAATGTTAAACCTAGAAGAACAGATAAAGTAAACACTAGTCTTAAAAGGGTCAAAGTTACAAAAAATATATTTTCAATGTTCTATGTAGTACGTACGATCATTTAACGATGTTTAACTAGCTACTAATGTTTTGAACCATCGAGTGATAAACAGACGTCGTGATGTAAGATGAAAATATAGATAAGGAAGCGATCTTCGGCCATGTAAAGGCATCACACCAGAAATTCACCTGTTGGGAGTGAGAAATATCACAAAACGTCACAGTCGGAATAAGCCCGTGACATGGATTCGAATCGGTACCGTTCGTTGTTGCTTGGCACTACAGACCGATACGTTTCATTTAATCTGCATTCACTTTACTTAAATATTTATTACGCGTGACAAGCGCGATAAGAGGAGTGACAGAGTTTTGCAGACTTATTTCGTTTGATTTGCTCTCCTCTCCAAATATTATTAGGTTAACCTTTTAAAGCCTAGCGGTAACTTCACGTACTACCCGGTTTAACATTCAAAAATTCTACGTGGTGCCCACATTGCGTTTATGTGTTTTGTACGGATCTCAGAACAAACAGCAACTTTTGCCTTATAAAACATTAAGAGATTGGTTCTTATAACCGAAGTGGAGAGTGTTTACAGCGCGGTACGCACTGAGTCTTTATATAAAACAGATACGCTTCGTCTTTAAAGGGTTCATCAGAGGAAAGAGGATGAGACTGGCTGGGCATGTGGCACGCATGGGGAAGAAGAGAAAATCAGGTACAGTTTTGTAAAGAGGCCTAAAGAAAAGAGACCACTTGGAAGACCTAGGTGTAGATGGATCATAACAAACCGGATCTTGAACACATGGGCTGAGAGGGCAGGGACTGGACTGATTTGGCATAGGAGAGAGACAAGTCGCAGGCTGTTGAGAACACGGTAAATTTCGCGGAATTTCTTGACTAGCTTAGAAACTACACGTATTAGCTACGCAAGAAGGACTCTGCTCCATGGACTAATTCAGGCAGAAATAAGGTTGTAAATTACTTGATACGTATCGGGGATGAATAAGTCTCTCTGAATGGCTAGAAACTAACTAATAAACTTCACGGATCGCAACCCTGCTTGAGAAGCCAGTAGTTGCTCGGCTATACAAGACATTCAACGGCTTTTATGGACCCTGTAGCTTAGCCGCTGTCTTCATAACAGTCCGCCATTGGCCCCCTATCCTGAACCAAGCGAATCCAGTCTACACTGTCCAATCATATTTCTTTTAAGATGTACTTCATTACTTCCTTCTCATCTATAGGCACGTCTTCCGAGTGACCTAGTTCCTTCGGGTTTTCAAATTAAGGGTTTGAAATATTTCCCATCGCCCCCATGCGCTCTGTATGCCATGTCCTTCCCATCCACGTTGATTTGATCTTCGTAATAATATTTGGTGAATTAAGCCATGTTCTCAAGCCTCCCCTTATTCCTCTTCCTTAAGTCCAATTATTCTGAGCGCCATGTTGTCAAACACTATCTACGTCCTTTCCTTAATGCATAATACCAAATTCCACACCTGTACAAAATTGCAGGTGAAATTACGGTTCTATATACGTGCATATAATGATCAAATTCAATAGATACATATATTTGGATGGTAATAAAGTACTCACACTACACGGTCCGACCGATGGATAAATTAGGGCTTCCGGTCTGTACATCGCGATGTACAGACCGGAAGCGTCAGTAAACGAGTACTCAAACTCATTTCTGCATGTACCGTTTCTGTTTAAACAACAATGTAAGAAACGCTTCTGTTGCTATGTGAACTAACCTAGTACAGGTCCGCCTGTGTTTTTAGTGGCTTATTTAGAGACGCTATCAGTATGCAGATTATACTGGGTCGACTGTAGGTGAGTTAGTATGAATATGGAACACTGGTAGAAGATAATTGAAAGGGTAACATCAAAGTTTTCGAAGAAAAGCCCGTCACAGTACCACTTTTTCTACCGCATCACACATTGATTTCCCAGGCATCGAACATGAGTGTCCGCGGTGTGAAGCCGGTGACAGGTCCAGCGGTGCGCTATAGATGTCGAAGTGCCACTGATACATGCATAAGGGCCTTAAAGTGCATAAATGGCTTGGTAACTGTATGAGGGATTTACAGCTCAGAATAAATTGTTTTTATAGCGGCAGTGTCACGAGGACAGGAGTGTCAACCTTCCCTTCACCGCCTTGCATCGCCCTGTCGAATCAAAGCGCATCACAAGTTTTACGCACCTGTTGTACCTCATCGGATTACATGACATCATCTGCTGTTCTTTCTGCATAGACAGCTGTGGCGACTGGAGCAGCACAGCACAGTGATGCGCTTTGCTGAGTTTCCACACGGAAAGGAAAATGGAAAATATACAGACCTGTAGGTCTGTTTTTATATTGTAGCTACTGTCATTGTTGTTGTTTTGTTTGAGTTTGTAACTTGGTGTCTCACAGGGAAAAGCATAAATTGATGGTGTTTTGAGATTGTGGTGCTGGGAAAGTACTGGAACTAAAAAGAAAAGAAGCAACAGGAGGCTGAAGAAAACTGCACAACAAGGCGCCCGACAATTCGCATTCTTCAACAGTCAGCACAGGTTCAATATTCCTTATCCGAAATCCGAAAACCTCCAAAATCCGAAATGTTTTACGCGCCGACATGAACACAATGCTGTACAGATGCAGGTTCTTGTAAATAAACACAATGCTCAGTTTGAGGTTGTAATTAAATTCAATGCTCAATTAGTTTTTATACCATAAATGAAACCTATATATTTATAAGGTGTATATGAAACATAAATGGGTTTCGCATTTAGATTTGGTTCCCATCCCCAAGTTATCTCATTATAATGTGCAAATATTTCAAAATCCGAAAAATTTCGAAATCCGAGACCCTTCCGGTCCCAAGCATTTCGGATAAGGGACGCCCAACCCGTATTCGTAACACAAGGAGGACGAAGCGGGTCGCTAATGTAACACATATCCTGGAATTCGAAAATCTGTAGCCTAAAAATGTTGGTCGAAAATCTGAAGGGAAGAGGCCACCCGTTAAGTCCTGCGTGTAAATAGGGAAGCGGCATTAATACTTATCTTAAATGGTGTCTTGAGTTGTGGAGTGAAGCTGATCCAGAACAGCGACAAGCAGGGCACACTTGTGGGCAAGTTAACAAGATTTCGGGCTCCGTAAAAGGGCGGGAGATGTTACGATCGGCTGTGCGACTGTTAGCTTGTCAAAAGGGTTCTGCTTCACGAAGTAAGTTCGTTTTGTTGTTGATGTTCTACATTACTATAGCAAACACCGGAGTTTCAACACTATTAATAACAGCAGCCAGCCACCTGATATTATACTGAACCACTAGAGGGCCTGTCCACCTGCCACCCTCACAACGTGCCCCCCAAACATCCACTTTAGTGTTACACTCCTATATGTTTCTCGGTCTTGCAAGTGAACGTTTTCAAAAACTCCAATTGTCAGAATTCCACAGGCTTATGCATTCACCGTCTCTCTTGTTCCACCACTTGTCCATTTGTTCCTTATTCTTATTATCATTAATCACCTTTATGCAGGGTATTTACAATTATATACCTGAAACAAAGCAAGTCTCTAGGGTATTACCGTTGCGGCAATTTTATACTTGCAATTTATGGTACGTGTAATGTTACTTCCCACGTTGAATGTTTAGCACCTTTACATTAGCACTTTCCGAAGTGTGTTTGCTGTGCCCAATATAGCTGTTTCTGTAGCTCCTTGATTTCGTGCTTTCCCGGTGTGTTGTTCAGGTATTTCCTGAATGAGTTTAAGACGGTTCCAGTTCTCCCTATTATTACTGGTATCACATTTGTTTTTACGTTCCACATGTGCTGTATTTCTGTTGAAAGGTCTTCGCATTTCAGAGCCTTTTCTTTCTTTCTTTCTTTCTTTCTTTCTTTCTTTCTTTCTTTCTTTCTTTCTTTCCTTCACTCATTATCATCATCATCATCGTTCTTATATGTGCTGCTTTTTGTTTAGTTTTGCGTTTGTTGTGTATCTGTGTTGTATTTGTGTTTTGAATATTGCCTTTGTAACTGTCACTTGTGTCGTTCAGCCAGCAAGTCGGTAACAGACACTGAATAATAATCACTATTACTACGTAACTTACAGGAAATCGCAAAAAAAATCACTGTTTATGACAAACTTAACACATGGTTCCGGAAAAGTTCTAAAAGCGGGATTTTGGTAAGTCGATTACTAAATTCTCCGTTCCATAAAACAGGCAATTTCTTAATAAATTATTCAACAGTATACCGGAAAGCAGAGCACAATTCAAGTGAGATTACTGTATTCATCAATCAAGCCAGTGCCCAGACCTCTGCTACTGACAACGGGACCACGTCACAAACAAAAGAAAACTGAAAACACTTCGCATTAAATATCTAGGAGGAATAAGAACTGCAGGTAACTCAGAAGACACGACGAGGGAGCTCAAGTTATAATGTCATAAAAAGAGAGAGTGGTAAAAACTGACCATTTGTAGTGATCTGTGTGTACTCTTAACATGCACGATGCGCGGTATTCGATGTTCTAATAAACCTGAACACCGAGGAAGTATTGGAGAACCGTACACAAGGTGGATGGAAGGTGTAGAGCTGTTTGCTTGAAACGACTTGAGACGGACATTCGTGCCGGGAAGAAAATGAATGTACTGAGTTTACAGTCAATACATGCAGCCAGTCTGACAGACAATCCCACTCGTTTTGTGCATGTTGAATACGAGGACATGAGATAGAAAGACGAACTCAGCACACGTTGTCTGCCGTTGATTTATATCACTCTAGCATGGCCTTCTGGTGTGATTACAACACGGCTCAGTTCAGCTCACGCCACAGCGAATTCCCGCCAGGGGCGCTGATGTCGCCTGGTATATATCGACCAACCCTCTGCGAGCCGCTAATGAGGTGAAAATGTGAAGATGCGAAGCGGGATGGGGTGCAGGGTGCAGAGGGCTTCCAACCCTCTCACAGATTTCATATCAAGCTCTATAATACGAGCCTATGAATAGCTTAGGATCTCACCTAGAATGCAAGAAGGACACATGGCTGACCTCATTATATGAGTGAAAAGGGGGAACTAAATGGTATCACATGGAATCAGCACCTAAAGAAGTGCCTCATTTGCTGTTTGCAAAGAACGTGCGACTGAAGTTTGAAAGAACGACATTCTTTCTGGGGCTAGAGTCCAACTTCAGCTTCGGCATCACTTTTTAAACCAAGAGTTGGCGCCTAGACAGAGGAAATTCCATCGCAAGGTCCCTGTCATCACGAGGTAGCAGACACAAGCAGAATGTGGCATTTGAAAGGTACGTTTCGTTTAGCGTGAAATCTGTCGCTGTAACCTATAGGCTTATGCGGGCCACATGCAGTGCACTGCAAATCGACCGGACGTGGACTGCATGCGACGGTGCAACGAAATTAACCCCTGATTTCGTTAACGCGTACATAGCAGCGTAGTTCACTGAACATCACTGGTTTTGTGACAAGTCCGATGTACACGACAAAATACACGCACCTTAGCGGTATGTCTGTGTACAGTGAGATTGTTGCGTGTAGGCATTCAAGTGGAAGAGAAGGATTTTGTCTAGTCAAGTCGGGCTGAACCGTGACGCCAAAGTCTCGTTTACGGGAAAGCTGTCTGTAAAATGACTCATTCAGTACTCAGCTAAATACCCTCAAAAATGTACTTTTTATCCCAGGTAAAACAGGGACTTTAGAAAGAGGTCATACTTGCATATTTAAACATTTGAAGAGTGAGCTCCATCTCTATTATATTTAAAAAATTTCTTGCCACCTGACAGAAAACACAGTTCGTGCCCATTATAAACATCCACTGATTAATGCTGTAGAGTGAGGTAATCGCTATTTTACCTGGGACTCATTTACAACAAAAATACACTATTGGGGGGGGGGGGGGAAGCGGAGTTCCTTAACGTTACATATCTTGGTACACAGAATTAACACCCGAGGGCCTTATGCGGCCCGCGGTCACACTGGTAAATTACACACGGCCCTTTGCCAAAAATATTGGACAGTCCTGATGTTGGCTATTTAATGAAGAGGCCGTTAAATTATTGATACTGAACCGAAGTAAAAAATGAAAAAAAAAATTAGTTTCCGTGCATCGTACAAAGTTCGATCAAGGGTACTGTGGTGGTTTGTGTCCTGTTAGATGCAGACGGACAAGGATAACTAATAGAAGAGTTTCCAACTTATCCTTTTTAAACGCCCCATAAAACTGGGATAAAAGCCCACGCCCCGAGATACCCTAGTGGCAAAATGGCGCAAGATTGTGTGTTCATTGGACTGTGCAATATCGACCATAAAACGGTTAATATTTGACGAAAAACTTCGGTTTCTGAGTCTGAGGAACATTTAGGCAAGCAGTAAAAATTATCAACTACAATCTTGGTTCCCAAATTCAACGCAAAGTTTTATCTGTGCAAATAATGAAGGAATATGTGGGGGCTGAGGTACAGCTCCACTTATTAGTGCCCTCTGTGGGGTGAGTGGTCAGCCTCACGCCCCGTTTGATTTACCCGCGGGAGACGAGATCCCTATAATATTTAAATAGGAGGTCAAGTGGGCCACACAGCTGGTCTGGACGTTTTGGAAAACAGAAAACCTCCTTTCCCTTCCTCAAATCGAAGCACGTCTCCTCGGTCATCCAGGCCGCAGCCTAGTCACTATACCGACTAGGCTGCGGGGCTCGTTCCAAAATTCAAATAAACGAGAAAAATTATGACTTTTAGGAAGGGTAGTATTTCCAAACTACAGTCAGTATGAAAATTAGAACAGAATAATTGCAGTTACACTTGAACTCGGTTATAATTTCATGAAGGGGACTGAATATTTTATGTTATCATAAACCAGTGCTGTTATAACCAAGGTGTATAATGCTATGGTTAACAGCACAGCTGTGGAGTAGGTACACAAAAGCTCCGACTCCGACTCCTCGATTTTTAAAACTTCCGACTCCGACTCCTCAATTTTTAGAACTCCGATTCCGACTCCGATTCCTTCATAAAAGCTCAATATGCATTAATAACGGTAAACCCGTAAGACGTTTCGTCACCACCACGTGAATCATCAGGCTACTTTTTGACTTATAACCTATATTAAAGTACAAGTCTAATGGTTACTGTAGCTATCAGGGCTCTGGAGTTGGAGTGTCTAGTTAAGATTTTTGATTGAGGCCGGCGTCGGAGTCGGTACATTTTTTCCCGACTCCGACTCCACCTAAAAATTCCTTCCGACTCCGACTCCACCTAAAATTCCTTCCGACTCCGACTCCACCTAAAATTCCTTCCGACTCCGACTCCACAGCCCTGGTTAACAGTGAGGAATTAATTGGTTAACACCGAATATCTGACGCTATAGATGAGATGTAGCATAAACCGACGTTGTTATAACGGGCTTCAACTGTATTATAAAACAAAACGTCTGTAAAACTGTGCAAATAGCAATTACGGTGAGACTCCATGTCACAATAGCGAAGTCCTCGCGTTCGTTGCCGTCTGATTGATGGATACTTCAGTCGGGTATCTCTACTGCAGTTAATAAGGCCCGATGAATTTTGCAGTTCATTTGCAGAAACAGAACAGATGACGGAGATCGAAACATGCTATTTATTTTATTATTTATTACCGTCATCAACTGTTAGGACTTACGCCCACAATTCGCACTACGCCATTCCCACAGCGAATCCTCTCTGAGAAACCTGGCTGATCGTGAGTCGCTTTCACGGAATGAAAACTGTCACAAGAGATTACTACAACCAGTACTTTGTTTTTCCGAGTACAAATTTATTACTTGGCTTCTGTCTGCCCAGAGATAAAGCGAAAAACAATACAGCAATTAAATCAATATCAGCTGCAAAGCAGATTCATACGCAAGTGCTCCCAACCCACCTCCAGACGTATATGTCAATACAAGCGACACAGTTTTATCAGCACAGCCGGCACATTCCGTACGCACGCTAGTGGCTACATGTAAAACTGTATCCAACGTTCTTCACCTAAGGCTAAATCAATATGTGGACGGAATTATTTGGAATAATCAGTGTGGATCTGACGTAAGAGAACAGCTGTTGGTCAGATATCCTGCATTCATTAGATACAGCAGAGAAATTGGGAAGAAAATCGGACAGTAGAGAAGCAATTCTTCAAACCAGCCTATGTTTCTGTAATAACGGAAATTTTGTATAATGTTCCCCCTGATTTCGGTATACACATGAAACTCATTGAGTTAACTGAAATGTATTTAAATAAAACCTAGTAAATTCAGGACAATCAATTATTTCTCTGCCACATTTCCTGTATTAAGTGACCTGAAATAAGATGATACTTTATCATCATTGCTTTTAACCTTCTTTTACAATCTGGTATTGCTTAAGTCCAAGAATTGTGGGGAGGGACTGAAACTGGATGGGGGCAAAAGCTTCAGGACTACGCCGATGACAATTTAATTGGGCAAAATATGAACAATATACATACAAAAACAACAACTCTATTAGCTGCTGGTAAGGAGGCTGACCTAGAAGAAAGTTCTGCGAGAAGTAAATGGCCTATATATAAATATTTCGTAAACAGAACGTAGAGCGATATCAAGACATAAGGACAGATCGTCTACCCTTTGAAAATGTGAAATGCGTATAAGAGCGCTGAGGGGAATATTTGGACGTAACGAGGAGGAAGTAACAGAAGGCTGGCGAAAAGTGCACAAAGAGCAGCTAATTATTTGTACTTCTCACCAGATATCACTAGCATGATCGAATTATTTGTACTTCTCACAAGATATCACTAGCATGATCGAATTATTTGTACTTCTCACCAGATATCACTAGCATGATCGAATTATTTGTACTTCTCACGAGATATCACTAGCATTATCGAATAATTTGTACTTCTCACCAGATATCACTAGCATGATCGAATTATTTGTACTTCTCACCAGATATCACTAGCCTTATCGAATTATTTGTACTTCTCACCAGATATCACTAGCATTATCGAATAATTTGTACTTCTCACCAGATATCACTAGCATGATCGAAATATTTGTACTTCTCACCAGATATCACTAGCATGATCGAATTATTTGTACTTCTCACCAGATATCACTAGCATGATCGAAGCAGGGAGGACAAAATGGCCGATACACGTGACACGAGAGGGGGAGAAGAGAAATCCGTGCAGCGTTTTAGTGTGGATCTGGAAGGAAACATTATTTGCAGTACCTAAGAGTAGAAACAATAATATTAAAACATATCATAAGAAGAGACAGGATCGGAGGGTGCGGACTGGAATCATGGGGCTAAAGACAAGGGCTAGTGGCGGGCTGTTGTGAACACGGTGATGAACCTCTCGTTCTTACAAAATAAGGAAAGTTTGTTGAGCAGCTGAAACATTGCAGGCTTCTCAAGCTGGGCTGTGTTCCATGAAATTAGTTTGTTAGAGGAAGTGTATATTACTGGTAACGTATAAGAATAAATAGGACAATTACATTGCCGTGTTTGTGTGCGTGTGTGTTTGAGAGTGGGACGAAGGACTACAATCCGTTTAAATTAACGCGAGTAAAGTCGCCCGTGGCATCACAGCGTATGTAACGTCACCCTGCAAGTTCAGAGTCACGTGGGAACATAAAGCCGTGTAGCTGGTACATATATGCGAACTTTCTGAAGAAACTTGCTGCCTCCATATTCAGCGTATAAGAATGAGTCAAGCGTGGAATGATCCATACGGAATACGAGGACTGGGTATAAGACAAACCCATTGGCCTTACTTACTCTCCTAACCTGAATATGGAGGCAGGAAGTCCCTCCGAAACGTTGCTACATAACTACCAAACAACACAGGGTCACATCCCAGTCACAGGCACTGCCACAAGAACCTCAAATTTCACATGCCCCAACAATTTTCACACTCAGACCTAGAAAGGTGGTGAGACGGCGACAGGGTGCGGACTCTGGCCCACGTGTGCAGGCCTACTGCGCTAAAATAAGGCTACTGAGAGTAATCACAAATGTATATAAATGTTTGCAACGGTACTTAATATGGGAAGGCAGCAATGTGAGTCTCTTCACAAGGTATACCGTTCAACACGTAACATCTGGCACTGATTTCGGTAAACACTGTTTGAAGTTGCTGAACTGGGCAGAAACAGCACTTACACCACGTACCGCTCGCCTCGAAACCTTGCAAACGAATTCCTACTTACCCACAGAGGCAACGTTATAAATAGTTTGGTGTCTTATTAAGATCTAGAAATGTTGTATTTCTACTGCTTTTTAGATGCACGATATTTAATCAAGCACAACATATAACATGTTCACACAAATTTTGCAATATGCTACTAGGAAGGTCCAAGAAGTTCAGGACAAACTGGATTTGATTACGCATCAGCTTCTGGCCTATGCCTATGATGTTAATTACTGGGCGAAAGAGTAAACACCTACCTTAAAGAACAAAGATGCCTAACATATAAAGTGACATTTGGTGCAGGTGTCGTGCGACCCAGCTATGGCTTTTGTGTGAACACTGTAATTAGGTTCAGTAACATACAGTTCCATTTCGTGGAAGGCATTTTCAATTTCAAACAGATTTCTTGTCTAGGAACTGTCAGTGACCTGTGGTCTTTTCTCACGCTAGAATGAAAGGCACCACAACGTAGGGTGTTTACCAGAAATCGCTACAGTAGTGAGTAAAAACCTTTTACTACGGTCTTACGATAAATAATTATGCAACTTTTTGGAATAAAACTGTTCTGCGAAGTTACCTGCTGTAAGCTGAAGTAGTCTAAATGAATGTTCAAGCTATCGAAGCGGTGCAATCGAGATCTTTGTTCTTCCGTCACTCGGATTTTGTTACTCAGCGTGTCAAGACCGTCCAATGTCCTCTTCTTTAACCCTTGAAAGACGAAGCGTATCTGTTTTATATAAGGACTCAGTGCGTACCGCGCTGTAAACACTCTCCACTTCGGTTATAAAAACCAGTCTCTTAATGTTTTATAAGGCAAAAGTTGCTGTTTGTTCTGAGATCCGTACAAGACACATAAACGCAATGTGAGCAGCATGTGAAAGTTTTTAATGTTAAACCTGGTGGTACGTAAAGTTACCGCTAGGCTTTAAAAGGTTAAAGGCCAGACGTTCGAGCACACACTGACAGAGCGCAATATTCCAGAAGAACTAAGATCCCTTCTGCAGTAATCAGCATGCAATATGGACAGGGCCACATGCACAAAAATGTACTCGAAAAACCTTCTTCGACCCGCTGTTTTAGAGCAAACAGCACATATAGGCAATATTTTGAAAACATCACAAAAGTTCCTACCATCAGTACAAAATTAAATAAACATTATTTTCCGTCAGTCTCTTCCTTGTGTTTCTTATTTCTAAGATAGTTTGTTTGTTACCGCAGACAGTTTATTCGCCATCACAGAGACTATCAGCTTGTAAAAAAAGGCTCTGCTACATACAGTTAATAAATTTGAGTGAAATTCAAGACAAGAGATAAAAAATTTAATACCGGGAAACTCTATACAGAAATTGCCCGAAATTATAGTTTTTGGGTTAAAGACCTTCAATTGTTACTTTTCAATCAAGAAGCCTAACACAGGGCTCTGCATATATCCAGATATCATTTTAAAGAAGTTATTTCCATTGTGTAAAGCCGTGGCCAACAACGAAACGCGAAGCAACGAATGGCGTATAGCTAACGACAAGAAACAGGTGCACAGTGTATGCTGCAGCAACACCGTTGATGACTATGACGGACTTCTTGTTCCCATAAAAGTGAGGAATTTGTTTATTTGCTGAGCGACTAATCGCTTGTCAGAAATGAATCTGATACAAGAAGTTGACTAAAAAATATGAACAGTTTGAAATGTTGTTCCATGTCTTGACACTCAGGCAGAAAAATGTAATACAATAAAGACCTAAAGCATACGGTACAACTTAAACAAACGTAGAAAATAATTGGTTATTTGGGCCTAACGGGGACGAGGTAACAGGGCACTGGAGGAGACTGGATGCGGGAAAATTCTCGACTAGCTGAAGAAATTTTATCTTCTGAAGAAGGACTCTGCTCCGTGACGTCGGTTAGTTCGCATTTCATTTTGAACAAGTTATATTTAACAGATCGAAAAATGTGCATACACATTTTATAATAGCACATGCTGTGTACCAAGTGACGCCCGACAGCAAACTGACTCCGACGTAAAAGTAATTATGCCTACGTAGGGTTGTTCTACTCACTTCGACGGTGTCCGGTGGGGCCGTTATGTCGGAGGGGCCGTCGTAAATGAAGGTCTGTCGTAAATCAATCCATGATAACACCATAGGCAATAAAGTTCGCCAACAGGGTCGTCGTAAACGGAGATCGTCCGTTGTTAATCCCGCCAGTCCATACGTTCAGAGCCAGACAGATGCAATGTCCGAGCCGTTCCTTTGCGAGTCAATAAAATTAGTGAGACAGGGAGTTAATTTTGATGTCGATTGAAAGCTTCCGAAACGTACTTTCCTTACGTTTGATCAGAAGACGTTTAAATCTCAGGACGATGATGATGATGATGATGATGATGACGGTTTATATGCCGCTCATCTCGTGCCCCTGGCGTTAATGGAATGGAAGGCGAGCCTTTGTGCACTGATCTGTAATCTGTCACTGCAATACAAGTTTGCGTTTTATGCTGGCAGCACAGACGTCTAATTCTACCATCGGGTCTGATGGGGTGTTTCTATTATCTTCATTACATAGCTTCAGCGTGTACTCTCGCATGGGGCAAACAAACTTCTAGCAGAGGATAACTTCGGCTGGCAACTACCTGTTACATACACGCAAGAAATCAATTGCTTTTGAACATCGTGTCATACACTACAGAGACCGCAACGTTTACGCTTGTTTTTCTCTTAACCACTCAACACAAGCCTGAGGCATCCAGCAGGTCGGTACAGCCGTACCGCTGTAGACTTGGTAGTCGGGAGGCGTTCGGCTCGAATCTCAACCACGACCCTAGCAATATTCAATGTGGTTTTTGTCATGGTTTTACTCAGCCTTTCAAAGAAAATACATAGCCAGAAGCTCGACACTCCAAAGCCTTTACAATCCATCACCCACGAATCATCCTACCATCGACGCTACATATTCTGAGATATAGATATTTTGTTAAAATAAACTATAAGATTGTCATGTTTGGGTCACACTTATGACACCATGCAATGTCGTAGGCGGTCACCACTATATCGGACGGACCTACCGTCTTTTTTCCTGGTGTACTTCTTTGTTAGGAACGAAAGAAGCAGGATTTTCCAAGATGTTGTTAACAACTTTCAAAACCACACAGTGTCAAATCCGACAAGAATAATCTTAATTTTTACCGTCGTGAAAGTTCCCAACATCATGTAACGTATCTAGGTTATATGACTAACTAAACATCGTTTAGCATATCTAAGTTACCTGACTAACCAAGCACTGGTTAACATATCTAACTTATCTGACTATATGACCAAATTCATCGCACCGGTAAGCCTGTTAGTTATATTAGCAGTTGATGTGCGTCATATGAAGTTCTCACAGCGGTGATAACGAATATCACAGCTTCATGGAATATGACGCCGTGTAGATTGCTAGAGGAATGGAAATGTCAAAGACGCCTTCATCCTCCATCTTCAGGACAGCTCAAGGTAGGTGGACTATAAGGGTGATGGAAGCAGAACGTAAGTATCAATCTACATACTGTACTGTTATTTCCCAGAAGACCAAAATTTGTGCAGATAACATTTATTTAACCTTTTAAAGCCTAGCGGTAACTTTACATACGACCAGGTTTAACATTAAAAAATTCTACGTTGTGCTCACGTTGCGTTTGTGTGTTTTGTATGGATCTCAGAACAAACAGCAACTTTTGCCTTATAAAACACTAAGAGACTGGTTTTTGTAACCGAAGTGGAGAGTGTTTACAGCGCGGTACGCACTGAGTCCTTACATAAAAGAGACACACTTCGCCTTTAAAGGGTTAACTTGTTAAAACGACTCTGTCTCGAAGACTCACCTCGGTCACCAATAATGCCAGATCCTGAGCCCACTGCATCCGCTTCCCCTCCTCACTTCCTGTCTCCCACAGGCCGATCCTCTCACGGCTAGATTTTCCAAATCATTATCGCCAACTTCAGTAATAAAATGTTCCATTATGTGTCCCAAAGCAGCATTGATAACCAATTAGTTACTGCCAATTAACGTTTGCACATAAATGCTATACGAAGATCGGAAAAGTATCCATACATAAAAACTGTGTTTCAATGTTCCCGTGAGAATAGAAGAATAAAGAGAACATTACGCGGGCACAGGACAGTGATGAACAGGTTTATGCTAATACTAAACAAAACATAAACGTTTTTATTGGCTGAGTGCTCCGTACAGAGGTTGATCACCAACAGAGGCTCTGAATGCCAAGACTGCGTACTAGAAACTTAATGGGCAGGGAGTAATCGTAGCTTATTTCAAACCTCCGCGCTAGCATTAACCCTAAAGGATCCAAGAGGAATCGTGTAAAATGCATGAATGACAGACTTTTTCCTGCCAACCTGAAATATTAAACAAGGTAGAAAATGTATGCATAGCGCAACACTAAGGCGAATTCATATCTCTGAATGCTGGACCATCCTCAGATGTTCATATCGTCTAACCCATTGTGGGCACACCTTTTGTTATTGTGCACAGTCGTGCACATATTGTGGTAGGTTTGTGACTACTGTCAGGTTCTGTTGGTGTATTTCTTCGCAAAACATCATTTTTATGTCTACGTTGATTTTGTTAAATTTATCACCCAAATATAACCTCAGATCTTCACACCGTCGAAATATTTTTGTAACTCCTGACTCAAAATACAATACAAACACACTAATCACCAACAAATGCACAAAGGGAGTTTCATCGTCAACCGTAACACACTCCTACATGTTTCGACCCTGCTGGGTCATATTCAGGGAGAACGTTTGGTTATCGTTACACTAAGGTTGCAATTTATAGTTGAGTGAGAATGTGCTGTTGACTGTGTACTGCGTTGTTTTTGGAGGCGTGAGTCCTCTGTGGTCCGGGCTTGCAAGCCGGGACCGCAGAGAGTTCACGCCTCCAAAAACAACGCAGTACACAGTCAACAGCACATTCTCACTCAACTATAAATTGAAACCTTAGTGTAACGATAACAAAACGTTCTCCCTGAATATGACCCAGCAGGGTCGAAACATGTAGGAGTGTGTTACGGTTGACGATGAAACTCCCTTTGTGCATTTGTTGGTGATTAGTGTGTTTGTATTGTATTTTGAGTCAGGAGTTACAAAAATATTTCGACGGTGTGAAGATCTGAGGTTATATTTGGGTGATAAATTTAACAAAATCAACGTAGACATAAAAATGATGTTTTGCGAAGAAATACACCAACAGAACCTGACAGTAGTCACAAACCTACCACAATATGTGCACGACTGTGCACAATAACAAAAGGTGTGCCCACAATGGGTTAGACGATATGAACATCTGAGGATGGTCCAGCATTCAGAGATATGAATTCGCCTTAGTGTTGCGCTATGCATACATTTTCTACCTTGTTTAATATTTCAGGTTGGCAGGAAAAAGTCTGTCATTCATGCATTTTACACGATTCCTCTTGGATCCTTTAGGGTTAATGCTAGCGCGGAGGTTTGAAATAAGCTACGATTACTCCCTGCCCATTAAGTTTCTAGTACGCAGTCTTGGCATTCAGAGCCTCTGTTGGTGATCAACCTCTGTACGGAGCACTCAGCCAATAAAAACGTTTATGTTTTGTTTAGTATTAGC
>BLKM01000550.1:553112-575904 GCA_013340265.1 Coptotermes formosanus | reverse complement strand
AACACCACCACCATCACCACCACCAACACCAACACCACCAACACCACCATCACCACCACCACCACCACCACCACCACCGCCGCCGCCGCCACCAACACCACCACCACCACCACCAACACCATTACTACTACTACTACTACTACTACTACTACTACTACTACAAACGTCGTCGTATTTGATATACAAAGTAAGGGTGAAGGCCGTCCATGACAATTTTTCTGTTACATTATTATGTAAGTTTTTATTACTATATAATAATGCGTAACATTATTATATAATAATAAAACAAAACTTAGTTGTGATTGACGGCCTTCACCCTTTACTTTGTACGTCTTCGTCACAATGGGATGCCTATGTTCCCCTCTTGTTCCAACAGAACTTTCATAGAATGTTTACTGAGTGTATGAATTTTACTTTTCTGCAGGCCGAAATGTCGCTGTTTGCTACGAAAATTAGTACATGATATAATAACAACAGAAAAAATATCGGTCGCTGTCTTCGCAGACATGAACGTGGCTCTCAGCTTGTGGCGATTTGTAAGAACGTAACACTCAACATTTGTAGGCCATTAAGGTTGCTACGTTTAGATGTCGAGTAAGGTTTTATTAATTATTCATACAATAATAAATTAGTTGCACATTTGTGTGTGTCTATAAAGTGAATAGCAGATACTGAGCACCTTACTGATGCATGCACCTTGTAGCTGGCCGCAACATCTAGGTTAATGTAGTATGTGCATGGGGTCGCAGTATTGGCGGATCAATACTGAGGCCTATGTAAGAGGCTGGCACCTGCACCAATGAAGCCTCAAATTCTAAAGTGGACTTAATGTGCGTAAGGAACGTGATACGCTGTGCAGTTTCGTGAAAGCAGTCTGAAACTGGGCGGCCTTCGAATTACCCTTGTGGCAACGTGGTTGAGCCTTGTATAGTATGAAAAATACGTAAATTTAAATCAATCTCATTACATGCCTGGACAGGCTGTTTGGGTTCCAGGAGGTTGAGGCTGCCAGATTCTTTGACAATAGTCACATGAAGGTGCTAAGGTTGTCAGACCAACGCGCCGGCCGCCTTTACCCCCCAGGAAATATTTCTGGTACTCATTTCTGTTAGAGACTGAGTCGACCCCAGGGCCGTAGTGCGGCCGAAAGGATTATGTCAATGAAAAATTTCAATGACACCATCGGGAATCGAACCTGCGACCTTCCGGCTTGTAGCGCAGTGCCATTAAAATAAGTAACAACTGGCATGTGGAGGAATATTGTGTGTTTCATTTTATTTTAAGGTCTTTCTTGTGTGCATCGGTTGTTGAGGTTTCATGAATTACTCGTATTTTGAAAGTCGAGTAATGCGAAAGGTTTGGTGGACTGTTTAAGCATTGTTTCAGAATTTTGCTTAAATAACTGAGAACAGTGATGACAAAAAATCTGCATTATGAGATTTGGCCACCCACTCAAAAATCGAATCTGGAGCCTTACGTATGAAAAAAAAAAGTCTGAGGCCCGACATGAAGATGGTTAGTTTGTTTGTTGGTTGGTTAAGTTGAATTCCTTTAGTATCTGCAGACTATATGTTTGTTCAATAATGAGAAAAAATTAAGTGTGTTTTAATGTAGCCTATCTTATTTGGTGTTCAATTAGCACGTTTTTTAACTTTTAAACTGATAGGCACGTTCTGTTTAATTCATTGCTAGTGGTTAAATCGCATCTCCAAACTTGCATAAATTCAAGTCACTGCTTTATTTTCTAGTATAAATGTGACTTCGCTTAAATTCTGTAAGTAACTAGATAAAGCAAAATATTATATGTGATTGGCAGGAGGTTCTATGTCCTTTGTGCTCTGTTGATAGTTATAAATTTAAAATTAGTCAAAATTCGTGCAGCAGCAGCAGCAACAACAACAACAACAACAACAACAACAACAACAACAACAACAACAACAACAACAACAACGCTTCTTTTGATAGGTTGCGGTTAGATGGACACACATATGGTCTGTCGACGCTGTGAGAGAAATATTGACACCCCCCCCCTTCCCAAAGCGGTGTTATGATATACCAAATCCGCTGAGGTCTATGGAACTGGACCTCCACACCTGGGCTCCGTGGTTTATAGCCCTGCCACTAATTCCCTAGTGATTCTAAACCTGTGGTGGGAAGGGTGCTCACCACGTCAGCTGTCCTCTGTATGAATCGCAATTTCACACACACTTTGATTATCGTACTGAGGGATAGTTTACTTTGTGTCAAGGCAAACAAAAATCTTAAAAAGCATTCAGCTGTTTGTGTCCAATCCATTTAATGATCACAGTGGTTAATTTCGTAAATTTTGGAACGAAACATCGCCTGTGAATTGAAATATGTACGAAAGCCAATTTATAAAAAAAAAATAACGCAAATTATTCGCAAGCGAAACAAAAATTACATCTCAACTAACGGTTCCTCGAACTGTGTGATCTAGGCAGGGGAGGTTAACTTTCGTTGTAGTAAACGGTCAGGTACGTTTTTTGTTGTTTACTCCTAAATATTTTGGCCTGCTTCGGCCGTCTTCAAGGGATACATACCCGCCTATTAAGTGATGTTTGTTAACCTTTATGAACTTAAGTGTGACGAAGGGCATAAAAAATGTAGGTAGTCACCCATAAGATGCGATATATTTAATGGTTATTAGTGCCAATTTTAAGCGAAACATTGAATGGAATTTTTTACGGCAGCCGACAGGAATGTTAAAGCAGGTAGCTATAGATACGTGTCACGCTTGTGAGAGAATATTCTCTGAGATCCGCGCTCTTCTGGGATTTTACGCTGCGTAAAATCCCAGAAGAGCGCGAACCTCATTTACACCACGGCAGAAACCTGAAATCACGAGGATATTTTCTCTTCTGTGTCTACGTATGGTAACAGGAAGGGAGTTACAACATCAGATCTGATGGACTAAAAAACACCAACTAATGCGCTATTGGAAAGTTTATATTAACACTTATGAGCCCCTACATATGTTTCGTCGAGCAGGTCGTCATCTTCAGGGGGTCGTTCATTGGTGTAAGGTCAACTTAGGCGTCCATATGTTAAAATCACATTAAAGGCTGAACTCACTGGATCTTGTAACCGCCGTACACACGAATCCTTCGGATGGTTATTAAAATATGTTAAAATCACACTGGAAGACCTCGACATACACACACAACTGACACCACCATGGGACACCTGTCCAGTCTACAGAAGTTTCCACACATACACCGTAGTTCTGTATCTACATACGACAGTGATCGCTTCCATGAAGAGCATCCAAGTGAGATTACAAACTGAACTACGCATACGAAGGTTAGGCAAGTAAGAGTGGCATCTCTTGGTTTTAACTATGTGTTTATTTTAGTACCATGTTAAGTGGGTCCCTGTCACCACGGCATGGCGCGTCCTCGGGTTGCGGATGGAGGAACGGCCTCCAGGTATGGAGGGTAGCTGCGAATACATTGAATAAGCAGTCGCGGACAGCCGACAAGGGGTGGTCCTCCAGCTTGGGGGTTGGGCGAGGTGCTAACAACTCCTCACCGTAAAAAATTATGATGTTACGAAACAGCCTACAAAGCCTCGGACCTGGACCGATTCTTTGGTACGACCCCAGCTACGGAAAAAGGATATGAGTTTTGGAACATGGAATGTGAGGAGCATGTATAGGCCAGGGTCACTTACGACAGTGGCCAGGGAATTAGCTAAGTACAAGTTAGATTTAGTGGGTGTACAGGAGGTTAGGTGGGACAAAGAAGGGACTGTAAGAGCCGGGGAGTATACTTTTTTCTATGGCAAAGGGCAGGAAAATCATCAATTGGGAACAGGTTTTTTTGTGCACCAGAGAATGGTATCAGCAATCAAGAGAGTGGAGTTTGTTAGTGCTAGGATGTCATACATAGTGCTGAGAGGCCGCTGGTGTAATATCATTGTTCTGAATGCGCATGCACCAACAGAAGAGAAGGGTGATGATTCAAAGGACAGCTTCTATGAGGAATTAGAAGGGGTTTTTGATCATTTTCCTAAATACCATATGAAAATTCTGTTAGGAGATTTTAATGCAAAAGTGGGGAGAGAGGATATTTTCAAACCGACTATTGGGAATGAGAGTTTACATCAGGATAGCAACGATAATGGTGTTAGAGTAGTAAACTTTGCCACATCAAAGAATCTAGTTGTTAAGAGCACTATGTTTCCGCACCGAAATATTCATAAATACACCTGGACCTCTCCTGATGGGAAGACTCACAATCAAATCGATCACATATTGATAGATAGGAGACGGCATTCCAGTATACTCGATGTGCGATCTTTCAGGGGAGCTGACTGTGATACTGATCACTATCTGGTGGTTGCGAAAGTTAGGGAAAGACTGGCAGTAAGTAAACAAGCAGCACAGAAGTTTGATGTAGAGAGATTTAATCTCAAGAAGCTAAGTGAACTAGAGGCTAGGAAACAGTATCAGCTTAAGATCTCAAACAGGTTTGCAGCTCTGGAAAACTTAAATGTTAGTGAGGACATGAATAGGGCTTGGGAAAACATTAAAGAGAATATCAAAATCTCGGCTCAAGAGAGTCTAGGTCTACACGAACGGAAGCAGCATAAACCATGGTTTGATGCAGAATGTGCAGAATTTTTAGATAAAAGGAAGCAGGCTAAAATTCAGTGGTTACAGAATCCAAACCAAAATAATGGAGATAATCTGCACAACGTAAGACGTGAAGCTAGTAGACATTTCAGGCACAAAAAGAAGGAATATCTGAAAGCTAAAATTAATGAAATTGAAACAAACAGTAAGAAGAAGAATATAAGAGACTTGTATAGGGGTATCAATGAGTTTAAGAGGGGGTACCAGCCTAGAATTAATGTAGTAAAGGATGAGAAGGGTGACCTGGTTGCAGACTCCCACAGTATTTTGGCTAGGTGGAGGAATCATTTCTCCCAGCTGTTGAATATACACGGGGTTAATGATGTTAGGCAGATTGAAGTACACACAGCAGAGCCACTAGTGCCTGAGCCCAGTGCCTTTGAGGTTGAGATGGCTATTGGAAAACTAAAAAGCCACAAATCACCAGGTATTGATCAGATTCCAGCAGAATTGATTAAAGCAGGGGGTAGGATTATTCGGTCTGAAATCCATAAACTTATTATTTCTATTTGGAATAAGGAGGAATTGCCTGAGGAATGGAAGGAGTCGGTCATTGTGCCTATTTATAAAAAGGGTGATAAGACAGATTGCAATAACTATCGAGGCATATCACTTTTGCCGACTACGTACAAAATTCTATCCAACATCCTTTTGTCAAGGTTAACTCCATATGCAGAGGAAATTATTGGGGATCATCAGTGTGGATTTCGACGTAACAGGTCAACCACTGATCATATATTCAGCATTCGTCAAATACTTGAGAAAAAATGGGAATACAATGAGGCAGTTCATCAGCTATTTATAGACTTCAAGAAAGCCTATGATTCAGTTAGGAGGGAGGTCTTGTATAATATTCTCATTGAGTTCGGTATCCCCATGAAACTAGTAAGGTTAATAAAAATGTGCCTAAGTGAAACATATAGCAGAGTTCGGGTAGGCAAACATCTGTCTGACACGTTCCCTATTAAGAATGGCTTGAAACAAGGGGATGCTCTGTCGCCATTGCTTTTCAACTTTGCTTTAGAATATGCCATTAGGAGGGTTCAGGCAAACCAGGAGGGCTTGAAATTGAATGGTACACATCAGCTTCTGGTTTATGCTGATGATGTTAATATATTGGGCGGAAGCGTACATAGCATAAAGAAAAATGCAGAAGATTTAATTATTGCTAGTAAGGAGATTGGTCTAGAAGTAAATGCTGAGAAAACTAAGTACATGGTCATGTCTCGAAATCAGAATGCACGACACAATCACAACATAAATATAGATAATAAATCCTTTGAAAGGGTGGAAGAATTCAAATATTTGGGAGCAACCCTAACGAATCGAAACTCCATTCATGAAGAAATTAAGAGCAGATTGAAGTCGGGGAATGCTTGCTATCATTCGGTGCAGAATCTTTTGTCTTCGAGGTTGCTATCCAAAAACACAAAGATTAGGGTATACAGAACTATAATTTTACCTGTTGTTCTGTATGGATGCGAAACTTGGTCTCTCACACTGAGGGAGGAACAAAGACTGAGGGTGTTCGAGAATAGGGTGCTGAGGAGGATATTTGGGCCTAAGAGGGACGAGGCGACAGGGGAGTGGAGAAGACTACATAACGAGGAACTTAATGACCTGTACTCATCACCAAATATTATTCGGGTAATCAAATCGAGAAGACTGAGATGGGCGGGGCATGTGGCACGTATGGGGGAGGAGAGAGGTGCATACCGGATTTTGGTGGGGAGACCCGAGGGAAGGCGACCACTTGGGAGACCCAGGCGTAGATGGGAGGATAATATTAAGATGGACATTCGGGAAGTGGGATGGGAGGACATGAACTGGATTGATCTGGCTCAGGATAGGGACAGGTGGCGGGCTCTTGTGAATGCGGTAATGAACCTTCGGGTTCCATAAAATGCGGGGAATTTCTTGACTAGCTGATAAACTGTTAGCTTCTCAAGAAGGCCTCTGCTCCATGGAGTTAGTTAGTTAGTTAGTTTATTTTAGTAACCGTTTTAAGGACTCGTGTACGCAGTGCTTGCAAAATCCGATGAGTTTAACTTTTAATGTGATTTTAACATATTTTAGTAACCATTCGAAGGATTCGTGTGTGCAGTGGTTACAAGATCCAGTCAGTTCAACCTTTAATGTGATTTTAACATACGGACGCATAAGTGGACCTTACACCAATGAACGACCCCCTGAAGATGACGACCTGCTCGTCGAAACACATGTAGGGGCTTATATAAGTTTTAATATAAACTTTCCAATAGTACATTAGTTGGTGTTTGTTAGTCCATGACGGAAATGCGCGGCTCTAATAATATAAAGATCAGCTCTGGAGCAAGCTGATTAAATGGCTGTAGGTGGGGTCTGACTTTTGGCCCGTTGTATTTATAACCGTGAGCTGTTATCAGCCTTACACAAAAATACGTACCGAATGTTGGTTACGTTTACGTTTACACTTCTGTTGTAGCTCTGAGGACGAGGTACGAACGTGTTTAATTCCCGCTGAGAGAACCTCCTGCCGCCTGCAAGGTAACCGTGGCGCATTACGGTAGCCAGTCGTTTTCAGTTGGCTATTGGAAGGATGGCTGTACCTGTAGAAATTTGTACGCCTCCATCCGTCGGGAGACATCCTGTTTCATCCGATCTTCTAGCTATTCTTCTATTTTATCCGTAGTATTCAAAGTAGCTAACGTTCAAATTAAGGTTCACATATGTTACAGCATGCCGCTTCACTTAAAGATAACAAAAGAAATCTTGGAATGTCACATTCGCAACTTCAGCAGCTTCTATTGTTAAGGTTTGTCAAAGCTGGTACTTTTTTCCCTACATAAGTGTGTGTATTTCCTGCGTTATGAATATAGGCCTGTACTTTATTTACTAGCAGGACAACAGGATAGCTTAGGTGAAGTTTTCTGTGGTTGAAATTTAATGTAAATCTTGTCTTCTGTAAGTGACGTTTTCTGTAACGTGCAAGACGGAAAGTTATATTCCGCCTTAGGAATTTTCAGATTCTTCAAGAACTGCTTTAGCACCAAAAAGTGCATGATATTCTTCAACTTTTAAATATACATTTTCAGACATAATTTTTTAATTTAAAATAACGGGATGGCAAAAGCGAAACATTTGCATCTGACGATGACATTTGATGAAACATTGTATCTACGCACACAGTGATGATTATCGTTGCATTTTATACCAGACGTACTTCGTGAGTTTTGGACATCAATGTGACAACCACAGTGCTTGAGGGTTACGTTTTTAAACTGAATGTCGTAGGTTCTCTACAGGGCTACGCATTTATGTTGCAGTTTTCCAAAGTCACTTCTTTTGCGACGCACAAGAGCTCGCTTTTATATGAAAAGTCTCGAGCTGAAATCCGAATTTCCTCGGCAGGGAACCGGCCAAACGTAAGTGGCGCTGGTTATAAAAAGCCAAGCCTCGTAGTAACGATCCATTTTCGCAGCATGCAGCGCGGTGACCGTCAACACCACAGCCTTCAGCTTTCTTCGTAGCAGTGCCACAAATAATCAGCAAAGCAGATTTGATACCCAGAGAAGTCGAGTCGTGGTAATGCCTTTGACTTGTATTCTGGAGCTACTCGGTTCCATTCCGAGAAGGGATACTTGCTGTAAATTACTGACAGGTCTTTTGTGGTTTGTGTTTGTTGCTACAAAAGTCCCGTAATGTAGTAACATTTTCCAGGATCACTTCTGCCACATATATTGCCGTTCATGTGTGGCATCCAACTTAGTTTTCCAAATTCGACTTGACATGACCTAATCAGCTGAATGAGAGTCGTAAAACAATGAATAACTAACCGACAAGCCTTTTATTTAAAAAGCCTCCTTATTTAACAGAGTGCGTGGATTAGAAACATGCTGTTAATTTAAAAAGGCACATTTTCAGTCCATATCGGACTGTAAAATATTAAGTTTTAAAAAATATATTTTTATTTTTAATAGAATACATATTTTTAAAATTTAATATCGTGTATCTGTGCGTGGGTTCCATTAACGTCTGTAATATTTTGATGTATGTATTCTTTGTAATTCACCTCCGTGAAGGTGACCACACGAGTGGCCGAAACATGCAGGAGATATACAGTATGTATAATATACTTTCATACACTTACGTGCATATGCTGGTTTTGTTATTGTATCTAATATCGACAAATGTTAATAAGAATCCCAGATATAAAATTGCATCAAAACTCCTCCGGTTAGGGTCGCGCTGTTTATTGCTGACGGACAGACAGACGTGACGAGACTGGTTTTCGCTTGTCACAAATACTTTGAGAACGGTTGTAAGAAGAAACGCAAACCTTCCGAACATAATGCTCGGTATTTTGTACCAAAACACGCATTTTACAGCCCTACGGGAAGTGTGTATTTCGAGAACTTTGAATTCAAAGACTGGATTTAAAAGCGCACTGCCTCAGTTTTTCTCAGTTTTACAAGACTCGGGACGTTTAATGCAGTAAGACATATACGCGGTAAGCACGATTCCTTGATGCGAACTGCTGTTTCTTAAGTCTTCCTCGCTTCAGCGTTTCGTTTCTGCCTGTATTGTTCAGTCTGGATTCGCGAGCGGCCAGCAGGTATCCGAATTTAGCTACTGGAGTATTTTAAAGTTTACGTGAACCAGAAATAAATATCCATCGTTCACTTGCTTAGCGAAACGAATGCTGAATATTGAAATGTTAAGAAGACAGGGAAGTTTCTAAAACGAGCAGGCAGCATCACAAGTTCTTGCATTACAATGTATTTATGTAATAAAATGTGGGAATGATTTTAAATCTACGGACGTGAGTAATCGTGCAATGTTGATAATTTTGCCCCGAATATAAAACAGTGATCTACAGGAAGTTAAATCATCAGTCTGCACATTCTCAAACAGAGTAAAAAATTGCGCTTATTTATATAACTACGTGCTTGTAATTGATTGTATAGACCCACAATAATATATTTTGCATGGTTACCTTTTATTATTTCTTTGTTTTTGTTGTCTTCTGTTTTATCTCCTTATAAATTCCTAAGGATTTAAGACATTACAAGGAATTTATTCATTACATTCATATTATTTCGAATTTCGTTCCGTTCAGACTGGGCAGACAGATTTTGCGCTTTATCCTAGCCTCTCAGAGCACCTACAGAATTGCAAACTGCACCGCTTGCTAACCTCTCTTTTTCCTACCGAAACCCTTGATCGATTATCTCAGTAAGGTCTCTTCCCTAGTCTAGTAACTGGAACTGCCATAAACTTTATATCTTGCTGATGGAACTCAGAATTGTGGCTATGTCCCGGTTCGTAATACTACGTTCTTGGATGGATGGATGCCAGAGATGCCATGATGGCAGTGTCATCGTTATAAGAAACGGACTGCAAAGAGGTGGGTGAACACAGTGTTCACTGCCAGTTCAGTTATGTGCACCGCTAATGCCCCTCAGTAAACACAATTCGTTTTGCTTGGGATTAGCGAGCGGTTGCATTCTTCGAACTACATGAAAAGGAGAGAATCGGATGGAAAAACGAATACAGCTTCTTCTCTACGAAATAAAAGGGAGTCTTCTTCCATCTTGACTCAGCATTTTCCTTTGGTTTTGGTTTGCTGCTCGTAACTTTAAAAAAAAACGTCGCCCCTTCTCAACACGTTTGTTACTCCATAGCGAGTGGTACACTTCGTACCAAAATGTGTTCGCACCTTCAATCTCACGTCAAATATCAGTCGGGTTAGTCTTGTTTTCCGACAGAAAGGTATATAGAAGTACAGAGAAATGCAGTTAAAGCACATATTCTCCTAAATAAAACTGCAGTTTTTAATCGGTATGTGCATTAATTAGGCTTAGTTTTTCCAGCTTTCATAAGAAACTCTAAAAATGGACTATGTGAATTCTGCACTTCAGCATTTTCTTTTCCCTGTGCATAGAATTTGGCATAAGTTACAAATGAATAATTTTACAATTCATGCTTGGGGTCGGCGTAACGCGGTCGGTATAGTCGGTACTAGGCCACAGACTGGACAACTGAGGAACGGCTGTGGGGCCCACTCAGCCGCCTATTAAGTGTGTACCAGGGCTGTTTCTCCAGAGGCAGAGCATCCGTGGCGTGAATTTTACCTCTCACCTCCATCTAGCGTCGAGGTCAAGAGTGATTGGAGGTCTACCTCCACTCACCTATGTGCCTTTATAGTATGCATAAGGACAAGTTTGGCTCTTTTCTTTACAATTTATTTGTACTTGCTGTACGGAGTTTTCGCTACGTCAAGTGTGTCAAAATTAACATCAAACTCCGTCCCTATGACCGTTTTTAAAAATTTTAAAGTAAAAATCTCACAGAGTTTAGAAATATTGATGGCTATTGGTCCCTTAGTAGCCTCATTAGTTCATTAGTCGTCGTTGATAAACGGAAGGTTAAATGCACGATAGACAAGGAGCTGCCACCTTGTATTGCACATATTTTACGCTGTATGAGATCGTGGCCGTGGCAGGGTTAACTACATAATACTCAAAATCTGTTGCCACGCAAAATTTCACCTTCACTTTTATCTCAAGATTCTCCACAACCATTGGTTTCCTCGTACAATACTGCTTGACGTGAAATGTAAAAGCACAACAATCCTCGGAAACGTCGTAAATTCCCCAAAGACTGTAACATCATTGAAGTATCAAACAGTCAAGAAGTGTCGTGTTCCATATATAGGCTATGCTGGTGTGCCGGCGGAGACGAAAAAATCTGCCTTACTAAACGCCGTGCAAATTGCTTAACACGAAGTAGGTGGAACAACTGCTGCACGATTTTAATACAAAATAAGGATCCACTTCTGCGTATCAGCATGTCGTAACCGGTGGTCCACGGCAGGGGCGTAGCTAGATAGGGGGCGAGTGTGGCGACCGAGCCGGGCAGCAAAACGGATGTTTTAAATACAAAAGATATACGCTCAGAAAGTTTTAAAATATTCAGTCGAAGGAAATGAAGCTTAACAAATGATTTTGAATTTTTTTCAGTTTATAAATTCTGTTAAGAGGCGGCCATTGTGGTTAACCTCCTCTGGTCTGTGGCTTCGTTTATAATTGTACACAAATTGTAATTATCACGGAGTGTACTTACTTATCACGACGGGAAAATTGTGTGTTTTACAACTAGCGAATTTTTTCCCTCTTATCGACTAGTTTCTGTAGAGTACTTAACCAGTATTACTTCTATTTTCAGTGACACCTCTGTGGATAGTTTAATTACAGTTGCTTTTTCCTTCACTTTGCTCTACCAACCTGATAATTTAATAATTTCCCACCGTGTAATTACTGAAGTTGTCATGCATAGTAAGCCTGTCTAATTGGGCGACTACGATTTCTCTTTTATTTCATTGTCACTCCTTTTCCCTTCCTGTAGCACAACAGCCCAAATCGAGCCTAGGCCACCTCCTTTTGGAGATTTCTAGATCACGCTCAGTTAGACACACCAGACTCGGTAGGACTCCTCTGGATGAGTGGTCAGTCCGTCGCAGAGACCTCTACCTGACAACACACACACACACACTCACAAGAGCCAAAGATGCATGCCGCCGGTGGGATTTGAACCTGCGATCCCAGCAAGCGCGCGGCCGAAAGTCGTTGTCACTCAGAAGCTCTAATTATTTATAGTAAATAATTGTGACTGGTGTACACTCAATAATTGTGTTGGTAGACTATTATTTGTGCTGTGCAGAACACTGTGTTGTGTGAGCAGTGGCTAGTTTTGCAGATTCTTGAGTTGCATAAGCCCGAACATCTGTGCCCCATATTTCCATTTGAGCAGACGCGTTTCATTTCGATTTGATCCGGATTAACCCTTTAAAGACGAAGCGTATCTGTTTTATATAAGGACTCGGTGCGTACCGCGCTGTAAACACTCTCCACTTCGGTTATAAAAACCAGTCTCTTAATGTTTTATAAGGCAAAAGTTGCTGTTTGTTCTGAGATCCGCACAAAACACATAAACGCAATGTGGGCACCACGTAGAATTTTTTAATGTTAAACCTGGTGGTACGTAAAGTTACCGCTAGGCTTTAAAAGGTTAATTCCGCGGTATGTTATATACAACGCATAGTTAATTATATAAAATTGAATTGCTTGTTTGGAAAAGGTAACATGTGACATCTTTTGGAATTTTGCCTTTCTTCCAGCACAGTGTACTCTTGACCCTTCCTTGTTTTCGCCACGCTGGAAAAGGCAACTTATGACATCTCTTTAAACTATAAAAACAGTTGTGTTCCTGCTGTTTAGTTCTAAATGTCCGTAAGTATGGCCTGCACGTGTTACACTCACATAGTACGTGTTAGCTTTGCGAAATAACCGACTCAATTACGCACCTCATTTAATCAGGTATGGTACGAACTGCACAGGTCTTCGTTCTGTCCCAGGTAGGGAGTTAGAAATTTTTCTAAAACTCTTCACATTTCAGAACGACCTTCTGCTGGCTCATTCTCCTGTTTAGTGGACACTGAAGGTATCGTTCTGTGGCGATAAAACGACCGAAACGAAAAACTTATTACTGTCGAAATTAGGAAGTTGCGGAAATCGGATTCACTTGCTGTAGACTCCTTTCTCACAAACTGTACAAACACAGGAGCAACTTTAGTTCACGTAAAAATATTAACAAAATGTTTTGGGAATAACTGTTATAAATAAGCAGGAGTAAAATGTACGAGTTTAAGATGTCAAGACGCTGAGACGTTCAAAGGCGAAATAGTTTTACGTCTTTGCTGCGAGTGCGTTAGGAAGGTTTAGGTACGAAAGAAGATTGAAAATATGTGATACAGAATTCAGCTCACAACTTCACCAAAAGAGGTTCTGGAAGCTGTGGCTAGAGGGATGAAACTTCTCATGAGGTATTCTGTGCGATTCTTTCATAGAGAAAGCGTGAGAATTATATTTAGTGTCTTCAAAGGTGTCTTCGCCTGGCGGTGTAATTCTGTGTTAAGTAAACCGCCTCAAAATAGTGGAGATGTTACAATTTGCTGCTTTCCTTCGTCCCTTCCTTGCAAATGGCTACAGCACATACAGCCGGATGGACTGCAATAAAGTGGAGTGGAAGTGCCTCTTCGAGACATGAAGACAGGTCAGCCTTGCAATCCACAGGCGTGACAACTGTCCAGTTTTTATAAATATACGGATCAAATTGCAAGATTTAGGGCCTTTAGAAACTAGACGATAAATTAAAACCTGAGGCCTATTCAAAATCGAAGAAGGGCAAGGAATTGAGTTACTGGGCGATAACACTTCACAATGTACAGGGAAGCGGCATTCATTATTTCAATGCGTGTTTGTTGGTTGTATGTAGCTCTGAATTATCAGGAAATCGTGAGTTCGTGTAAATATAAACAAATTAATATTATTTATGGTGACGTGCTGGTAAATATTGTGATATTCCTTTCACAGAAACAAAGTGAGCTTCTTTTGTAAATCACCAACCATACGTCTTCTGCCAGGGAGAAAACACTTGCCTTTCCGCTGCACTCAGAAGAACATCGCCCTTATAATACATTCAAATGAGTGCTGGGTGTCAAGGCGCTTAGAATGTCTGGTCTAATACTCAAACCTTGAATCGGCTTTAAAATTCGATATTTTAATGCGATTATATGAAAATGAATATGCTTATATTCCTCATTACTTCAGTCTTTTGCGGTTTGGTTTTTTTTTAAGATTAGGAGGCGGGTTTTCAAGGCTGTAAAAGGAATGTGGCTGGTAAGGCTGGGGTCGTTGTTCTTGTTAAGGTGTTAAATGTTGAAGATACGGATGCAGGAAGAAGACATAACGATAAATAGTACGCTTTGTTTCTTTGTATCAGCGATCATCTGACAGCATTTTTTCTTTTGTTATACGTATGCATAACATACATAGTGCGATTTCTCCGAAGTTGTGTTAAGTAGAAATTGAATTTTACAAACTTCAAAACTACTTTCACTTTGAAAGGTATCTGAGATCATGTTCGTTGAGATGTAGTATGGAAAGGGAAACAGTCGCCGCAGCGTAAATGTTATTAAAGTGAAGTTTAGGAAGAGGTTTGTGAATATTTCAACTGAAGTAAACTAAAGAGATGATGATGGTGAAGTTTGGGGTTTCAGTGCTATAGAGGAAAGTTGTTCCTCCATATTCAGCGCACATTTGGATATTTCAGTCACCTTGTCGAAGACCCTTTACAAATAGGCTAAGTGTTCTGCCGTAAATTTATCTATTATTAACTTCAGCCTCACAAGCTGCAAGTTGGCTGTGGTGTCATTCAGGCACAATTTCGGGGCTGAGAGGGTAAATGCTGCTCGTTGCTGTAATAGTCAAGCCATATACTGCGTGGAGGCACGATGCAGCTACACCGCTGCGGACAAGGAAACCAGCACGGTTGTCGGCCATGGTACTGTCCGCTATGGTTGTGGAATCCAGCCGCATCTTGAAGCACGGGGCTGACTGCACTTTGCCGAGAATGCGTGAAACATTACCTCCACGCTCTCAAACACCTTTATAGTCAACTTTACCGAAGGAATAACCTTGCCATTGTACGTGCTCAGACCTCACATGTGAGGTATTGGAAGAAAGAGGATGCCTCATGTATAATATATGAAGAGGTCCCACATGCCGGTATCGGTGGCTCATGCTTCGATTTGGGAGCCTCTATTGGCAGTCATTTATGATAGGAGCAAGATGTGACCCGCGTTACAATGCGTCCTAACAGGGGCCAAATAAAGGAAACAGGTAACGAGGGCGAATCGGAGGCGAGTTGTTCTAACGTCCTATAGTTACTGTGTTCGTAAATACACGGTTGGTTGAGGATTTGAGCCTTCTGGAATATGATGCCTTTTCGGCTGGTAAATAGTTATCAGTGTTTCGGGCGACCTTTTTCTCTCCGTTTTCAAGGCATGACTAATAGGTAACTATTAGCAAGTCGACAGGGAGTCAAATCCCAGAAGACTTGTAACTTAATCAACGCTGCTGTGAGAATGTAACCTGGCAAACAAATGCTTATTCTATTTTTGTACGACGACAGACAAGCTGTTCAGATCGTGTAGTCGAATGAGACATGTCTATTAGTATGAATGAGGGAGAAAGAAATAGTAATGACTTATCCAGATTCTTATCTAAACGGACTAAGGAAAACCACGAAAAAACTAACTTAGGATAGATGGTACTCGGCCGTAATTCGAACGAATACCCCTCCCGTCCTTCAAGTGTAAGTCAGGAGTTTTGCCATTGAACCAGACTGAATCAAATCATCTGTCTCTTGTTCCTGCCAATTGTATGCGTCTTTATGTCGAGACCGGTTTATAGTACAAAATTGTTTATGTGTTCCATGAATTTATGTAATTATATTCATTATTTTATTGGACCGAACTGCGAGATTATAATGTAATTCGTATACATCACAAAACTGCTTTTCAGATTTTAGAGTATCCACGTCAGTTCAAAGAAGAAAATAATACTTTAAAGGTAACCCGATTATGTGAGGTAGCTCAGTAGGGTGACTGACTGCTGCTGTCAACATCTGTTGGCTGACGGGTAACTAGGAGAGAGAATTTATAATACACACAGTTTGGATCTACCAAAAAAGAAGATTAAAATTTGAATAATTACATCACAAATGGTTTTGCATCCGATATTCTTATGTCGAAGGCATTTTCAAAAAATTGCTTTTTCACAATATGCCACACAAATAGTGTCGGTTTCTTAAAATGTTACTCATCATCATTCACAGCCGAACCCGTCAATTAATATGACACTTGTACAAAACGTAAACAATAAAACCCCTTGGAAGTGGACAGACATTCTCTTAACAGAGCAAACAGTAACTACTAAAATTTGTTTAGGAATATTTTAAAGTTTTTGCCGACGCCCAAAGACCCTTCCTATGGCAGGAAGGTACCTGCTGGCATAAAACTGGCAATATGTCTGCTTAATGTATAAAATGCATCACCACGGCTGATGTGTGAAACGTGCCACTCTAAGTTAGAATTTGTCTTCACTTCTTCGTGGCATGGTGCCAAGAACAGAAGTAACGTTCCTGGTCAAGAGTTAATTAATCACTGTACGTATTGACACGCCTACCCGCGAAGAACAAGCCCCTTATGTACGAGGATATGCAGTTTGGACCTGTCTGAGTTTAGTCATATCAATGTCTTCTGTAATTTTACGTCGTGTAATGTTACGTCGGAAGAGGCTCTTCTGAATCGTCGGTTCTCATCAGAGAAACTACGTGGCATACAGTGGTGGAGAGGGGGGACAGTTAGGACAGTTTTCACGTTATAACGTTCCACATTTCCTCCGTACTCCTTAAGTTGAATGTAAGAGCACACAGGACTAGCAACACTCTGGGGCTGCAACCTGACCAACACATATTTCACGCTATTCATAAGCAATAGAAAGGAGAGGCTTTTCCCATAACCTGTGCACTGTGCCAACCTACCCAGCGGACGGGGAAGTTGGCGTACGGTAAAAATACGAGGAAAATCAAGACGTCAAATTTTTAAGGTCTAAAAGTGATAGGCAAGATTATTATACTGTTTTATAGAACAGATATATCACATCAGGTTGTACACAACATCAGGGTGTAATTACAATAATAAAATAGTTGAGAAGTAATAAACAGTGGTTACAAAATTCAACACATTTAATTAAATTTAAAAAGAAAGTCAAAAGGAAAGGTAGCGGTGGCGCAATTGGTTGAGGCACTGCGCTACAAACCGGCAGGTCGCGGGTTCGAGTCCCGATGGTGTCAGTGGATTTTTTCATTGGCATAATCCTGTCGGTCGCACTATGACCCTGGGGTCGACTATTTCCTGGGGTGTAAAGGCTGCCGGTGCGTATGGCTGACAACCTTACCACCTTCATGTGCCGATTGTCTAGAAATCTGGGAGCCTCGACCTCCTGGAACCCTGTGGGCCTGTCCAGGCGTGTAATGGGACTGCTTTTATTTGATTTCAATATGACGCTAGCCTATCACGAGCAATATACATGTTCATTCCAAGTAAAGTATTCCAATCCCATCAGACTGGAAATTTAAGCAACCATTTGTGACTGTCATAAGTGCATTCATCATGTGACCACAACTTGCAGTCTTTGCATTAAATCCACATTTCTCTGGATGCGCCAAGATAATAGAAGCAGGAAGTGTCCTCATAGTCTTCTCCGTCAGTCGCCTGTAGTTTGGGATTTCTTAAATGTTTGCCTTCTGCTTTTGTGAATTCGCTTTAGATATGTGACACGCTTCTCTTTCTTATTTTTAAAGCACGCTTCTTTCCTCGTTTGCTCCCACCTTTCTGTTGCACTGAGTGTCAGAGCATTTTTGACATGGGTATCAATGTTCTTTTGTTCTTATGTACATTCTTATTCTTTTAGCGTACGGTTAAGGAAGGTTTCGACAGTCTTCTGTGGTAGCAGGATGTGTTGCTGCTTTTGAAGTAGATGGTAATTTTTCGGAAGAATCATCAAAATCGCATAAATTTCACTGTTGCTATTGGAAACTGCTTCCTCCATAGGAGGGGCAGCTCTATCCGGAACGTAGGTTTCCATACATTCTTCGTTTTGAAAAATATCCCCGCTGAATTGTTAAATTCCAGAAACCTGAAAATCTGCTTCGGTATTTGCAGGAAAAGGAGTCAGATGAAAAGGTGTATTGACGACAGCAGGATTGTCATATATTGTCACTGTTGCGCCTGGATTGTTACTGATGCTGGCATCGTATGCGCGGTTCACATACGTCGTCAGCGATCCATTGACAGACCTGTCAAGGGGCTGGAGTTTATGGCTGCAGCGTGTAGGGAAGTTGAGGACAGTCACGCCATTCTGCTTGCAGTAGTCTATTGAGCCTATGGATAAATGCGAATCATGGTTGTCTAGCACCAGAAATGCTGGGCTGTCTTTCAAAAGCTGAGCACGTGCCACGAAATGTTTTACATTTCTTACAAAATGTTCCTCCGTCATCTACCTAGATGGATGGGCCTGGTGTTCAATGACACTGTTGGTAAAGTCCTCTTTACGTCACCCTCCCTTACCCTTTTGCATTATCTTGCCAAAAGAAGAAATGAAATTTGAAAATCCTTCCCAACGCCCCTTTTTGACCTTCCATGTTTTCGCACAGCTGTGACAGCATGTGCCGGTGCGTCAAGGCATGCGTTGCTCCTGTCTGACCTCTTCTTGTAAGTACGCATTATTTAGCTTCTCAAAACGGAAATTAAAATATCAGACTGTTAAAAAATTAACCTATAGGTTACTAACTTACAGCGGACCAAGTTGACACACTGAGTCAACAAGCCGCACATTGCGTGTGCCGACCTGCCCTGTTGCCACTTCTTTATGTTTTATAGACTGCATCATCCTCAAACACAACGGAAGTCTACAATTCTCTCCATGATCCAGGAGGCAGATTTGACCCTCCTGCAGGTTTCTTTACAATAAGTTTTGCCAACTAAGGACGATGTATTAACTTTAGATGATACTTGTCCCGAAGAGAAACAATTTTCATGTACAGTGGAATACAAAGAAGTAACGAGAATTTCGGCGTGGCCTGCGTTAAGGTGCATCGCGTGGAGGGCATGAGACCTCTGAACAGCCAAGGTCCGACCCGGATTCCCCCGCAGAACCACCCTGTACGTGCGCAGGTTCTGAATTCACGTTCTGACTCACTGTTGTATGGAATCCGCTGCTAAACCGCATGGATGAGTATAAATGCAATTATTCTGTACCGTCCATTCTATTTCTCTCATATTTAATTCATAACAGCATTAACTCTGGTGGCGGGGAATGAAACAATCATTATCATTATCTGATAGAGTGGGCGGCCTTTTGGTTCTTTGTTTCCGGAGCAAACATCCTGATTTGTGACACTGCATGGTGACTGGTTCTTTGTGCAGTCACACAGTGTAATGATATGGGCCAGACTGCAACAAAAACAATAACCAGTAGCAAGCAGTTCCCGTATTCCCTACAGCCGTGCCAGTCAGAAAACCACCCACCGTACATAGCGCAGAACACCCGTTTGGAGCCGTTTTGAGTCGTGATTTTGAAAACCATTATCTCGAAGGTGCAGTTACAATTTAATATTATCCTTCCATCTACATACTTATGCCATCCGAACTGCCTCTTTACGAAGTTTTGATTGAATTTATTTTCTTCATATTTCATATTTCTCTGCATCTTTTTCTCCGTAATTTGACGCCTGTAAAAATGACGTGTATTTTGTTTTCATGCTGTTACCATTTTCGCTGTTAGCTGATGTCTCTAAGAGAGTGTTTTCCAACATTTTTGAACCACGACCCAGATTAGGTCAGTAGCTTTGTCTCGCGACCCCAGATGTCAGCAGATATATGTAAAATAAAAAACGTGAATCGGTGTAACGGACGTGACGTTTTAATGGTTTAATGAAATGAAGATAAGCACATATGCATCCACAGGTTTCAGCATGAGTCTGAGTTTATTACTGTCACCCCTTTTGTGGCTGTTGTGTCTAGAGTTAGTCGCCACGATCTCGTAAATTTGAATCTTCCCGTGTTTTGCGACGTATTCCTGAAATTGAAAAAAAAAATTGCCAACCGTAAGATAGCTTCAGAAAAAAAAATAATTTTGTTTGGCTGGCAACCCTGGTATTCAGTTGTCTGTAACTGTTCTAATAACATGCCGGTCAAGCCGACATCGCTACAGTGTCACTACAAGAGGCTACACTCACAACAAATACTGCTTTTAATACGGTCATCAGAGTTTTGTAAGCTAGTAATAAGTAGATTCATAAAATTGGTTTGCGAACCATAGGTTGGGAAACACTGCTTTTAGTTTTAAATTTTCTTCTCAATCCTTTCCCGAAATGACGGAGATAAATATGTTCATCATCATTATGTGTGTCGACTCTAAAATCCACAATCCGTCTAACGTTTCAGAGATCTTTCTGAGATGGTTTCCCTTTTCAGTATTCCTTTCACGTAAGTGTGTTCTGTTATATTCAATAGACCTGCTGTTAACCCATTCATGTCTGTATCCAGTATTTAGTCTGCATCTTGTAACACGTGGAACAAGCCTCCGTGGTTTCGCTTCGTTTCTTTCTTCTATGTATAAGAGTACAGAGGAAACACCGAGAAAGGCTTTTAATATAGTCGTTAACACGTTCACAAATTCATTCCAGCCGCCCCCTTCGCTCCTTCCACACCCCACGTCTTCCTATTCCCCAGATCTTTTCTGCTTAACCCGGTGCTTTAAAATGTCAGTCGGCTTAGAAGTGAAGTCCTGAGAAGATTTTATTTCTGCAGATCGAAAGGAGTAACGGAGCGTGTGAACTGGCAGAATGGGAAATACCTGACATTTGGGCGCCCGCTCCCCCAGTCCCCCCCCCCCTTCTCCCCAACGGCTCCGCACTTCCATCCAAAATGGTAATTGTTGGCTTCCTATCAGTGTGTCTTTTGTGAGGAATTTGTTTAAATGTCAGGTCTATGAAATGTCACCGTGACATTTCGGTACACGTGTCACGTACAAAGGATGGACTTGCATTTAATTTAATTATATCAAGTAATAATACGGATATGTTAACGCAAATAAGGCTGCTAAGCCTTCACATTGTTACCGAATGTCATTGTAGCGGCTCACACTTCTGCAGTTCTGCATGCGGGTGGTCGGTATTAATAGCGTGCCTCAATCCGCCATGCAAATGGCAGGATGGTACCGGAAAATGGGTCAGGACTGCTACCTCCTGCAACGTGCCAGGTCATCCGTATCATGTAACATTTTTCAAGGTCCGTCTAGCTGTCCACCGAAGAAGTCGAGGAGCGTTCGTGAAGTTGCGAAAAGTGACTGTTACCTTGGTTATTATATCTATCCTTCTGTCCGCATGTAACAGCTCTCCTTCCGCTGAATGAATATTCGTGAAATTCTTTGTTGGGGGTTTTTGCTAAAATCTGTAGTGAAGTTTGATGTTTCTTTAAAATCAGACGACAATAGCAGACACGTTACATGAAGACGTGCGTGTGTTGGTTAGTAGCTTTACGATGGTTAATGTCGACGGCAATCGGTTCAGTAATAACCGGTTCTGTTTGATAGCAGTAGGTACTAATATTTTTTATTCCTTCACGCAGATTACGTGACGCATAATTGAGTAACATAAAAATGTGCAGTTATAATATTTCGTATTTTAGGGGTGCACACATTTTTCATAAATCTGGGAGCCACCTCAAAATCCAAGGCGCCAGAAGCAAGTTCCGTATTGAGGACCAATAAATATTGGGCACCACTGTAAAAAGAAATATTCGCCACGGCGACCTGGTGACCGGGATTTGTGCGTGTACACCTCCGTCATATTCATTGAGTATGTCTACGAATATGAAATTTGGTATGTAGATAGGTTATTTGTGTGTGTGAAGTATTGTATTTTGATGTGTTCCATGTCCGTGCACTATATTATACAAAAACACTAATCACCAACAAATGCATAAAGAGAGTTTTGTCATCAATCGTAACACTCCTACATGTTTCGACCCTGCTGGGTCATATTAACCCTTTAAAGACGAAACCTATCTGTTTTATACAAAGACTCAGTGCGTACCGCGCTGTAAACACTGTCCACTTCGGTTATAAAAACCAGTCTCTTAATGTTTTATAAGGCCAAAGTTGCTGTTTGTTCTGAGATCCGTACAAAACACATAAACGCAATGTGGGCACCACGTAGAATTTTTTAATGTTAAACCTGGTAGTACGTAAAGTTACTGCTAGGCTTTAAAAGGTTAAGGGAGAACGTTTTGTTATCGTTACACTAAGGTTTCAATTTATAGTTGAGTGAGAATGTGCTGTTGACTGTGTACTGCGTTGTTTTTGGAGGCGTGAACTCTCTGCGGTCCCGGCTTGCAAGCCCGGACCACAGAGGACTCACGCCTCCAAAAACAACGCAGTACACAGTCAACAGCACATTCTCACTCAACTATAAATTGAAACCTTAGTGTAACGATAACAAAACGTTCTCCCTTAACCTTTTAAAGCCTAGCAGTAACTTTACGTACTACCAGGTTTAACATTAAAAAATTCTACGTGGTGCCCACATTGCGTTTATGTGTTTTGTACGGATCTCAGAACAAACAGCAACTTTTGCCTTATAAAACATTAAGAGACTGGTTTTTATAACCGAAGTGGAGAGTGTTTACAG